>QLPG01009183.1:0-19740 GCA_003314385.1 Gomphus sp. MG54 | reverse complement strand
CGGAAGGGGAGGATTCCTGAACAATCCAGAAAGTATAAGCTTCTGTGAGGGAGTGAAAAAAATAGGCACAAACGCAAACATGGTCCCTATGATTCCCGCCGGTTGCAGGGTTTTGAGCTTCGGGGGAGGCTGACTGATCTCCAGCTGGAGGCCAAACGTTTAACGTCTTCCTATGAGAATCGCTGCAGTTAGGATATGACGACTCCTGTATAATATTGTATAGGTTTTCGGGAAACTGTGAAAAGAAAATACAAACATTATCACCCTGACCGTTCTCCTGAGGGTCCGCTGCCTGGCCCTTGGAACGGAACCGGGTTGGACTAGCCTATGCATTTGAGAGGTAAGGTTCCGTTATACATCGAGAAAAATAGAAGCGAACACGTACGTCGTCGCTCTCATGCCCACCTCTCTCCCAAGGGTCAACACCCTTGCCTTTGTCACGGTAGGTTTCCTCACTCGCGAAGTTACCTTCATCAGGCGTAAATGCGTGCTCGACGTCCCGTGCGAAGGTGTTGCTTCCCTCATGCGAAGCCTTCGCATTGGGAGATTGCACTTCGATCTATAAGTATTTGATCAGCACGACGACAGTATACCCCATGCAACGCCTTGGCGAGACTAGCACTCACCTGTGGCTGGGTGGAACCAATGGGATATGGGAGCACCGCTAAAGCGGCTTGCTCACCGATGAAGATATTCGCCTTTGCAGACGGGAATGGGTGATTAGTACTCGGTGGACAAGGGGGGGACTACTCACGTATTTGGAGTGGGGGTTGAATTTCTTTGGTTTTGACTGTCGCTGTTGGGACTTGGGCATCTTCAGATAATGTGGGGTGGTGGAAGAAGGAAACTTGTAGGTCACTTGGCGACTGAACCCAGTGGGTTTTTGAAGGAGGCCGGCACCGTCACTCGGGCGCTGTTCCCAGCTTGTATGACACACACAATATAGTCGAAATGAATGCGTCGAATTCAGCCAGAGTCGGAGTCTGTAAGTTTTGAATGGCATAAAGGGGGAAGATCAGGAACAGGACCGGTTTGATTACGCGTTGGCGTTCGGAGAAGTCGGTCACAGCAAGTTGAAATTAACTTGAAACTATATATCTGGAAAAGCCTCGTGATTGGAGTTTTACGCGACAAGAAGGATAGATATGAGGTTAGAAATCAGATGATGGAGTGATATTCCAAGTACCGGGACCAATGTACTAGCAGTGCAGCTAATTTTAAATAAAGGCGCGTTGGGTATGTATATTCGTTCATACAAACACCTGATGTAAGCAAGCGAACTGAGATAGCAAACTCATGTCAGACATGCGAGGACTGCACTGGGAGAAAAACTCCGTGACTCTTCCATTTCAATGGACTCACCTGGGCGAGAGGGTGCAAGGCATCGGTTGCTTCAAGAGGGCGAAGCAGCTTGCATTGCTAATATTGAGGTTCCTCACGCCTGACCAAGTTATAGGTGTGACCACCCTCTGAACACTACTTTCAGCTCGAATTTTCTACAATAGTTGTCAGTAGTCTGAGTAGAGGGTCAAATGTATCGATATTCTTTCACGATCACGCGATTTAACCACAGGGGTTGCCTCGTTTTCACACGTTTTTGAGCCAGAGTCGTCATTGAAAGTTTCTTCTTAATTGTGGGTGGTAAACCCACATATGTTCGAACGGGATGGCAGGTGATTCATAGGCGGTCCAATATGTGGTCGTACATTGCATCGGTCCGGACAGCTGACCTGAAAGGTAAGAATGACGATTTTTTCCGCCGCACTTTCAACAGGTTGCTTGGACAGCTGAACGAACGACGAGCCCTTGATGTTAGTCCATTAAATTATAACAGATCAATATAATCCAACTGAAAAAATTCAGCATACTCGGCGGGATCTAAACAATAGCACACCTTGAGATTATACTGCATCAATCACACTCTTGAGGAGCGATTTAGCGAAAAAAAGACCCATAGTGTCCTGAGTGTCCACGGCTTGTGACGCTAAGCAAGATCGTTAATCGTATCCCGACGGACGCTAACATATCCTTGGTCGATAAACTTAATGCCCTGCGTGCATGAGAAAGACGGTACAAAGAAGAAAGGCACAGGCACGGAAAGAAAGGAGGAGGTAAATGAGGAGGGAGTATTTTCGGCGCGTACAAAAGAGTTTATTGTATCTGGGGAGAGGTGAGCTGTATGTGAGCAGATGGAGGCACGCACTCAGTTGTAGCCTTCGCGATCCGGCGCATGATCTATATCTCGGCGATGTTATTGTTTCGTTTGCATTGTGAGGTATGGAAGATGGTCAGCTGGGAAAAGAGGACAACGCACGTTGCGAAAAGTGGACTTTTTTGAGCACTGCAAAGCCTGGTAGGTCACGTGACTAACGTGACATTTACTTTTTTTTAATGGCAAGGAAAGACATCCAAACGACCTGTGAAATTCAACTGTAAAGGATTGCACCACTCATTCCATCACAGACATAGAACCAGAAAATTGAGACTTACTTCCTTGATCGGACATGCACGCGATGTAAGATTCAACCTCTAAGGGTTTCAGCCCCCATTCCCGCACTGGCCATCCCACGTAAAGAATAAGAAGCTTGAAACTTACTTTCTTGATCGGACATCCATGCAACGTAAGATGATTCAACATGTAAGGGTTTCAGTTCCCATCCCCGCTCTGTGATCGTAAATAGAGAATAAAAGCTTGAGACTTACTTTCTTGATCGGACATCCACACGACGTAATATTCAACCTGTAAGAGTTTCAGTTCTAATTCCCACTCTGGCCATCACAATTGGAGAATAAGAAGCTTGAGACTTACTTTTGTTAACGAATATAATATATATATATATATCCAAGCTACTTGAGATTCAACCTGTAAAGGGTTTCAGTTCCCGTTCACACCGCTCCGGCCATGGCAGGACAAAGAAAAAAACAGATGACTTACTTCTTAATGGAAAGGAAGGACATCAGCACAACCTGAGATCAACCTGTGAGGTATTCAACCCTGGCTCGGCCTGTGCAGATGGAGAATAAACTTGATGCTTACTTTGTTAATGGAATGGAAAGACATCCATGAGACTTAAGATTCCACCTGTAAGGGTTTCAGTTATCGTTTGCACAGCTTTGGCAATTGCAGACGGAAAACCATAAACTTGAAGGAAAAAAAATCTGCCTGGACAGGAAAAACATTCTGGGGAGGAACATGTGATTTAGCCTGTAAGGGTTTCAGACCTTTTTTGGAATGCTCTGGCCATTGAAGATGGAGAATCAGAAGCTTGACACTTACTTTTGTTGATGGAAAGGAAAGGTATCAATGCGACGTAAGATTTGACCTGGAAGGGGTTCAGCTCCCAATTACACCACTGATCATCACAGGGAGAGAACCTGAAGCTCTAGAGTGGAAAGGGAAGGCATACCTGCAACGTGTGTAGATAAAACTTGGAAGTGTATTTGTCCCCGTTCGCACTGCTCTAACCATTGCACTTGGTCATAAACTTGACACCCAATTTCTTCAATGAAAATCATAGTAACTGCATAAAATAAAAGTGTGAATCAGCAATCACGATCGAAAGACATGCTTTGGACCTACCTCAATGGTATCCTAGCTTCCCTGGTCTTGATGGATGCAACGGATGGAAAGGAAAAGATGAAATCAGTGACAAGGGTGAGAGTGGGAATGAAGTGGGGAGACTGAGGAGGCAAAGAATTTTAATGGGAGTAAGGTGCTGGCGACAAAGGGGTGGAGTGGGAGAATTCTTGGTGAGATCGAAGACGAGAAGAGCAAGCGAAGCCCGCTGGCATGCCCAACATTTCGCGTTTCCAGAAGTACCTGTAAAAGTCATTTCAGAGACAATCATAAATCAAGGTCATATCAGAAGAGCAAGCTGGAATCAGAATGAGAGAACTAGACACCGACACCAGCGAGATGTTGCTGCGACAGGAAGACCCTGGCCAAAAGCAGAAGACAGAGGGATGCTTGATAAATTTGGCTCTAGCACATCTGAGATCTCATGCTTGGCATTAGAAGTGTTGCAGGTAGAAGTGAACATCTATTGAACAAGAGCAATGAGCTATCAGTCAATCAAGCAAGATGTGAGTCAACATAAAGAACCAGTCTGTTTGGAATGATCCAGGATGTTAAGCCCAGAGTAAATGGGACAAGTCATAAAAGCACCGAGAAATCAGGGAGAAAACACAGCAGTGCTTCTTTTAGCAAAGTGCAGAAAGTTAAGCGAAAAATGTTCCCAGGTGAATGCAGGCGGGTGCTAACTTAGAGAGGCAGCAGTCTTGGTTGAATATATTGGATAATTTAATATTTTAGACTTTAGGGTAGGCAATTAAATATGAGGGGAGAATAGAGGGCTTAGTGTTTAGTCTGTGTTCTAGCTTTAGATAGCGCTTTTGTGTTCAACTTGTTGTAAAAGTATATTGGAATTTATTGGGAGTGAAGTTTATGCTACTCTAAACACTCTAGTTATATAGTAAGTGTAGCGTCTACTCGACGCTGCGTATGCCTGCGCACGCCCCTCCTAGAGGCGCGTGTGGTTCCCATCAATGACGCGTGATAGGTGACTGACGCTTTTGTCACATGTGCTGGTTCCAACAAGCAGGACGAGAAACGCGTGGAGATAGATGCTTGAGAAGCAGTTCTTGAATGAAAGGGAAAAGAGGATCGCAAAGTATAACATTCCCTCTGTAAAAGTATCAACACTTATATACAATCTAGAAAGTCCAGACGTGCCTTTTTTTTTTTTGACGAGAAGGACAGCCATCCGTGAGTAATATGGGAGAGTCAACCTGAAAGGGTTCTGGTACCTGTTCGCGCTCTGACCCTTAGTTACTTGGTGAATCAGAATATTGTGACCTACCTTTTTATTTGAAATATTACGAAGCCATCCGCTAGGTAAACTTCATACCGTAAGGGAAGCTCAGTGACTGAGCAATCAAGAGTAGAGGGACTCACTTCAACAAGACCAATCATCAGAGAAGAGGACAGAGGGAGCATATAAGAAGCTATTGCCTCAACAACGTAAAAGCAGATTAGCAACAAGGTCTACGGGTCTGTGGGAGTGATAACGGAAACAGCAGAGGCGAGAAAAGTGGTGTCAGTAGCAGACACAATAAACGGAGCAGAAAACAAGAAAATCAGACAAGGAGAGAAGAACCAGCAGAAAGGAAAGAAAATGAAAAATCACGGCTCGCCACCAAAATTATAATTAAAAAGAGTCATAGCACCATGAGCAAATCCGAGTCGAGTGATGTCAAAGGCAGAAGAGCAATGAGCAGAGGGAAAGAGAGCTGTACTAAAAACCAATGATAATCTCAACAGAGTAAAACAGATCATATGGTCCGACTTGGAGCAAGGTGGGTAGGTTTGATAGCGGAGAGAAACAGGTAGAGGGAGCAGTCACAGGCAGTGAGTGTGCTAGCAGATCAATCTGTGGAAGTTCGAATAGAATCAGAGCCGAGATCAAGTGGTGTCGACAGTAGACAACAGGACAGAGCGAGCAGAAGGAAACAAAGAAATGTCAGAAACAGAACCTGTACTCTGTACTCTATGACCAGGTAGATATGACCGAGTCATGGTCGAGCTTACTGGAGAAAGAATCGCAAGAGCAATGGTATAAACAGCAGAGCCGAGATCGAGGGCTTTGATAGAAGACAAAAGGTGGAGCTAGTTGCGTTCACATCTGTAGCAGTTGTAACCATCGCCAAGGTCAATGGGTTTGACGACGGAGAATTTGGCGGATGAAGCAGGCGGAAGGACAGGGCAGGCAAGAAAAGATTGGATTGGCGAGCCATCATAGAAAAACGAAGCTAAGATCATGGAGTGTCAATAGAAGGCAAATTGACATGGCAACGATACGACAAACACAGTGATAGAATCAGAGAGATGTATCTTAGTCATAGTAGCACCAGTGTTGCTACAGTTTGCTACTGTCTAAGCAGGGCATTAGAGGGATGCAGGCTTATGGAAAGAGTATTCAAGCAGAAAGAGCTATAGAAGTCACAGCAGGTAAAATGGAAGCGAGACCAAGATCAAAAGGCATTGACAGGGATCAAAGGACAGAGGGAACAAAAAGACCAATAGGAGAAATCAACAGTGACCTTTGCCGCGTAAAACGGAATTGATGGCCGGGTTCCCTAAGTGGCATCAACTTGACCACAGTCCAATAACAGAGAGAAACGGTTACACAGCAGCGAAGATCGATATGTTTCCGTCAATCAGAGAGCAGAGAGCACTAGGATCGTTGACTAGCATGGCCGATGTCAAGTCGTTTTATCAAGTCGTTTTAACAGCAGAGAATAGAGACGGAGAAGATGAGAAGACAGTAGCACAAGAAATCTGCGATGCTCACCTCTGCAACCTAAAAGGACGTAGATTTATGATAGCCGAGGCCGGACCAGCTTGGCGGAAAGTTTATGGTGCAACAGCAAAAGAGCAGATGGAGGACTCATAGATAAAAATCCGATAAAGATCGTGTCCCAAACTTGCATCGCTCGCCCCCATACCTTACAATCAGACGAAATGTGATAGCCATGCCTAGCACGGCACTACAATAGCTGTCAGCGGTGACTTGAATAAATGGAAGAGTTTAAAACTTACGTGAGAACAAGGCATTCCCAGGGCGGTCTTGTTGCCCTCTGATGAAATGCACAAGCTTGTCAACCTTTTTCGGGAACCAGCACAAAAAAATGTCGGAAAGAAGAACGCTAAGTGTTAAGACTGCGCAACTCAGTCAGTACGAAGAAAGGAAGTATCACGCGCAGAGAGATGGTCGAAGCACACCATGGACGTGGGCGAGTGAAGTGAAACTTAAAACAAAGGGATCCAACAGCGAAGAAGCGACCGTAAACGAGTATAATAGCAGGCAAAGGAATGCTCGAGAAGAAATACCAAGAGAAGCAGATTTACAGCAGGTGGCGTGCTTGAAAAAACGAAGAGATTAACCTGTGGCGATCGATGGCGGTGGTTGAAAGTGAAATGTGGCGAGGAAAAAAAAGAAAAGAAAAAAAAAAAGTTCAGTAAGGAGCACCACAGAGAACTGGGTGAGAGATGGTGGAGAACAAGACATATGGTAGAGTGTGTACTGGCGAGGCCAAGGTCCATGAGCGCGACAGAACCAAACGGGCAGAAGCAGCAGCATAGGTGCGACAGACAGCAGAGAATTGGGGAGATGGAGGAGGTTGTTCAAGGAAAGAGCTTACAAGCAGAAATATTTGGAGGAGTTACAGGAGACAGAGCTGAGGCGAGAGAAAGATCAAAAAGCATTGACAGGGAATAAAGGACAGAGGGAGCAAAACAACCAACACGAGAAACCAACAGCGACCTTTGCCGCGCCTAAAACAAAATTGCTGACAGGGTTCCATAAGTGGCATAAAAGTGGCCAAAGTCCAAGAAAGGAGAGAAATGGATACACAGCAGCCAAGATAGAGAGGTTCCCACATGAGCACAGAGCAGAGAGCACTAGGATCGTTGACTAGCATGGCCGAGATCAAGTTGGTTTGATAGCAGACAACAGAGATGGAAAAGGTGAGAAGACAGTGACACAAGAAGCTTGCGATGCTCACCTTCAGATAAAGAAAGAGGATCATGTCCCAAACTTGCATCGTTCGCCCCTGTACCTTACAAGCAGACGAAATATGGTAGTCATACTTAGCACGGTACTGCAGTAGCTGACAGCGGGGACTTGAATAAGTGGTAAAGAGTTTAAAACCTACATGAGAAAAATGCACGAGGTTCCCAGGTACTTCTAGCAGAATAGCACGTCGGAAAGAAGCAGAACGCTGAGTGCCAAAGCGGGGCAGTTCAGTCGGTACGGAGAAAAAAAGTAGCACGCGCAGAGAGATAATGGGAGTTCATCACGGACGTTGGCACTGAAGAGAAAATCAAAAAGAAAAGAAAAGACAAACATTAAAGAGCCACAACGTCAAAGAAGCGACCATAAACGAGTAGAATTGAAGGCAAAGGAATGCTTGAAACGAAATGCCAAGAAAAGAGTATTTGAAGCGGGTGGCGTGTTTGACCAAACGGAGAAATTGGTGTGGCCATCCATGGTGGTGGTTCGAGGTGAAAAGTGGCGAGAGAAACAAGAGAAGTAAAGCCAGTAGCACCGCAGAGAGCTGGGTGGGAGGTGATGGCAAAGAGCAAGAGGAGCGTAGTGAGGGCTTGAATGGAAGAGGCTGTGTTGAAACGAGGGGCGGAAGGAGCGGGAAAGGGGAGAGAGGGATAGCGGTAGGGCGGGATGGAAAGAGGCCGGTAGCAGGAACGGGCGGATGGGACGGCCGAGGAACATGAAGAAAAGCAATCCGAAAACGCAAGGACATTAGTAACGAAGCATAGACAGAACAACCGATACGACTTACGCAAGATTACGGCTCGAAACGGAGGGACGATAACATTGGACACGATACGTGCGCGCGCAGCAGGAACGGAAGGGACATAGGAGCGAGGCTAGAGGGATGCGAAGGAATAGAGCAGAGTTAGCAGAGGAAAAGATTACAGCGACTACGGACTTACACAGCATAGGATGACATACGGCCACGCTAGGACGCACATAGGCAACCTACGAAGGAAACATGACAAAAGGTTAGAGGAAAATCCGACTGAAGCAGGATCTAGGGAAAGGACTCACGTTGATGTTAAAGATTTCGCGCATAGCATAGTTTAGTAGATAGCATGGTCGGTGACGTGGAAGGGGAATCAAGAAATAGGGCGGCAACCCTGCATCCGGATCTATAACGCCGGCGCCGCATTAGGAGAACTTTGTTTTTTAATGCTATATTCCATTTAGATATAAAAAGTAGCTAGATAGGACGTTATAGAATCACTTCTAGTCCCATCTGTGTTTCGATCGATCGCTGAGCTCGACGTTTGCGTGTGCAACCGAGTCTTCAATCCAACGTATATTTCAACCATCTCGTCAAGAACCCGGATACGCCGGGATAACCTCTCTAGGTGTAGTACACCACAACTACAGTGTTTTCTCTCATACCCTTCTACACGCCAAGCATCCCACAGCATTTATTCCTACCCGGTCGACCACGTGCCATATCCCTGGGTCAGCATCTAAAACCTTCGATACAGGCCGGCCATACCACCGCATATACAAGGATAATAAAATCACACACACCCGTAAAAAATACAAAAAATATATCAATAAATCAAAAAATAGCTACGTCACCATTTCCCCCGACTTTTAACTATTAGATTAAAAGTCTCAGCGACTCAAATGGCATATACACTTCCAAGACACAATGTCAACAAATTCAGAGACATAAAGCCAGAGCTAGACGGGGATAATTGGGGGTCATGGAAGAGGAAGATGATAGCCACTATAAAGGAAAGAGATCTTGATGGAATTCTCGACGGAACAGACACTGAACCCACTAGAGCCACCGGAACGGAAACTCTCGCTCAACTTCAAAGCGAGTGGAAAACCAGGAATAACTCAACGTACTACCAGATACTCATGTGTATCTCATCGGACCTACAAACCGAAATCGAAGAAACCACCATTGCGTCTGAAGCCTGGAAAATATTACTCAACTGCTTCGAATCCAAGGACCCAAGCAAAGTCAGCATCGTCCGTAAACGATACAAGCATTACCACATGGTGGAGGGTCAATCAGTCAGATCTTACATCACTACTATGAAGGAGTACAGAGAACAACTCAAGTGCATGGGCGAAGAGATCGCCGATTCCACTCACGCTGCCACATTACTCAGGAACCTACCGGAGTCTTGGAGGCTAATTGCACAAGTGATACGCATGATCACTAGCATACCTAGGGAGATAGAAACCCGTCTCGAGGCACATGAAGCGGATCTAATTGCACTAGAAATGGAAACACATGGGGTATCAGCATTCATTGCTCAATCCAGACCACAACGACAATCAGCAGTTCCCCCGCTCAACACACCGTTGCTCATCGCAATACACAACCCCAGCAACAACACCAACACAATCAGCAGCAACAGAATCAACAGAATCAACGTCCATCACCAGCCCAACCATATCAGATCAACCGGCAGCCTCAGCCATCTCAGCGGTTCCAGCAACCTCAACAACCAACTCTACCCAGGAACAATGGGAGGCCGGCTTTCCAGTGCCACAACTGCGGCAAGAATGGACATTCCGCATCCAGATGTTGGGCACCCGGCGGGGGAGCAGCCAGACCAATGCCTTGGAGAACTAACTACATGCAGAATCTCCCGGCCATACAGCAAACTAATGCTGCAACCAGTCAACTCCCAATCTCTCAGCCAATATCACAGGCAAACAAAGTAACGGAAGTAACTATGGAGCAAAAGACACCCAAACCAACCAACGACGACTTCCTATTTGTGGCTACTATTACGGACACCATGGCTACTGCAGCCAAACCGGTCTTCAGCTCCATCACCACCGAGGCGCTCACATCCATAGACGATAAGGCCCACTACTGGCTAGCTGACACGGCCGCCTCAAGCCATCTATGTGGCAACATAGATCTATTCGAAACACTGCACGACTGTCCACCGGTCAAGATACAAACCGCAAGTGGCGATGTTTTCACAGCCGCCAAAAGAGGCACTGTTCACATCAAGATCATCTCAGACCCAAAATATGGCCTAGATGATGTCCGGATCATGCTACTCGACGTCATATTCATCCCTAAGTTACAAACCAATCTACTGTCCGTAGGCAGGATGATCAAGGGAAACGTTGGTGCTGTATTCGGAGGAGACAGCACATATCTATCTCATGCCAGCAAAGCCATCGCATATGGCTTTTATGAAAACAACCTCTTTGCCTTTCTCACAGTCAGGATTCCCAGCGACGCACCAGAAATGGCCAAGTTCTCAGGCGAACCCTCCAATCTCATTATATGGCACCACAGGCTAGTGCACACCAACTACAGGACCATCAAAAACATGAAGAAAAAACAGACAGCTATCGGTTTCCACCCACAGACTCACATGGGACCCATACCTCAATGCACGGACTGCCTGTTCGGAAAGCAGATATGCACACCATTTTTGCACGTCGAAGATTTACCCGCTAACATCAGTGACATCATAGTGTCAGACGTGTGTGGACTGTTTGAAACATCGTTCAATGGCTTCAAAATTTTGTCACATGGATAGACTCCACTTCTAGACTAGCCAAGGTCAATTTCCTCAAAAACAAGGAATGTGCAACCATCACCACATCATTCAAGGACTACATCGCATGGTTGCTTCGACAGAAAAAGGTCACGATCAAACGCGTCAGAACAGACAACGGCGGCAAATACACTGGTCATCATTTCCAGAAGTTATGTACAGACAGCGGTATCATACACAAAACCACCACACCCTACACCCCTGAACACAATGGCATCGCCGAGCGATACAACAGAACGCTGCAGGAAGGCACGCTCACACTATAACACGAGTCCAGCCTATCGAAGCATTTTTGGGTTGCTACTATACATACGGTCAACTTTGTTAGGATGCGTATATTGCACACATGGATTGGGATGTCACCGTATCAAGGCTTCTGGGGAATGCAACCCAGAATTGACTGGCTCAGGACGTTCGGCTGCGAGTATTGGTTGCTCATACCCAAGGACAGAAGAACGAAGGGCGACTTCAAGTCCATCGAAGGGATATTTGTCGGCTATTACGATGACTCAAAGGCGTACAAGGTATACGTCCCTCGAGCACACAAAGTCATAAAGGCCCGGGACGTCATATTCGACGAAGCTAAGCATATTGAAAGAATTACTATACATACTAACAATGACGATGACCAAGAACCACTTATCAATAATGTGCACATTACCATTACACCAGCCTCAACCCCAGTACCTGAAGCAGAATGGCCCAACATCCCAAGCCCAGCAATGCATACGGACAATGACAATAGAACAGCAGGGATAGTAGAGGCCAATGAAAGGGTAGAAGAAACAGAGGTTGAAAGCGTCGTCGAGGTCGAATGGCCGCTGATCAATAGCATCCAACCACGAGCACCAAAAGAATTCAACAATGGTGTCTGGCTCGACCCGTCAAATAGCATATATGGACGAGGGAAACGATCAGCGCCGCTCAGACGCAACACAGACAATACGACTTACAGACTACTTAGCGCAACAAACAACAAATTTGCATTTGTCATGCTAGCCAATGACGAACCGGCCAATTACAAGGAGGCCATGAGAATGCCCAATGCGGAACAGTGGCAAGCAGCCTGTCAGGACGAGTTCAACACATTGAAGGGGTACGATACGTGGGATCTGGTCGAAAAACCACCGGGAGTAAATGTCGTAGGGAGTAGATGGACCTTCAGAGTGAAGCGCGATAACCTGGGACAAATCGATAAGTTAAAATCCCGATTGGTTGCATAGGGATTCTCACAAGTGCAGGGCATTGATTTCAATGAGACGTATTCACCTACGATCAAATTCACGTCGATCTGGCTCATTCTTGCACTAGCATCAAAGTACAACCTCGAGTTAAGACACGTTGACGTAAAGGGAGCGTACCTCAACGGCATTCTCGAAGAAGATGTTTATATGCAGCAGCCCGAAGGATTTGTTGAGGAGGGAAAGGAGCACATGGTGTGCAAACTAAACAGAGGGATCTACGGCTTGAAGTAGTTGGGGAGGGTGTGGCACCAAATGCTCAGGAGGGAGCTTGAGAAGGCAGGTTTTCAGGCAGGAGAGGCAGACCCAACGGTCTTCACCCGATTCAACGAGGACGGCACAATGGAGATCGCCGGGTGGTATGTCAACGATGGACTACTCGCATCTAACTCAAAGTCGTTGATAGAGAAGATGGTTAAAGACATCAGAAACATCTTCGAAATTCAAGATCTCAGCGAACCGGAACGTCTTTTAGGCATTAAGATCACACGCGATAGGCACCGCGGGACCATCCATATCTCTCAACCGGCATTCATCGACACAATTGCAAAACGGTTCAAAATCGTGACTGGAAGGCCAATTAATTCACCCATGGATCATTTACACAATCTCCATCCCAGTCCCAAAACCGATGCACCGTCGATGGACCTCAAGTATGCATCTCTAATCGGAAGTCTGAACTACTGCTCTATTACCATACGCCCCAATATAACGTACGCAACAAACAAGTGTGCGCAGTTTACATCGAACCCTTCTGCCGATCACTGGGAGGCCGCAACACGCATATTACGCTACTTACTCAACACAAGAGATTATGGAATACTGTACATGACAGAAAGAGATAGCATGGAAGGCTACGCACACGATCTCATTGGTTACACGGACGCCGACTTCGCCGGGGACATCAACGACAGAAAGTCCACCTCCGGGTGGGTATACACATTCAACGGGTCGCCCATCTCCTGGGCATCGAAGAAGCAAGGGCTCGTCACCCGCTCCAGCATGGAGTCTGAGTTGGTTGCAGGATCGGTTGCGTCCACAGAGGGTATCTGGCTCATTAGACTTGGGAAAGATTTCAAACGCGACTTCAAACCAGTTCCGTTATTCACCGACAACCAGTCATTCATCGCATCCGCCAAAGACGACGCCAATACTTCACACACGAAACACGTTGATACACATTATCATTACACGCGAGACAAAATCAGCGCCGGCAACTTAAAGCTACACTACATCCCCATGTTATGAAACCCAGCCGACATATTGACTAAAGCCCTGCCCACTGTAAGGGCAACCCTCTTACAGCCCCGAGGTATATCTCGGAGGCAAGCTAAGCAGGGGAAATCCGAAGTTCAATTACAGCTACTACCTAAGTACATGTATGTAAGGGCAACCCTCTTACAGCCCCGAGGTATATCTCGGAGGCGAGCTAAGCAGGGGGAATCCAAAGGTTATTTAATTATCTACTACCTAAATACATGCGGAGTCCTCACCTAAGCAGGGGGAATCCAAAGAGGAAAGTCTAAGGGTCCCGCTGCTGGTGAGCCCCTTTTATACCCTTTATATGGGTGGTCTGTGCACTAGCTTACAAATCAATACATCGGAGTTTGTAGAGCCAATCTCCTGGTACTAAGTCCGAGGCTCAGGTGTTTGCTCCGAGTTCTAGCCATCATGTGTTAAGACCTTTTCTGTCTCCACTCGGTGGTTTCCGGGCCTTTTAGCCTCGGAGTTGATCGGAGTTGGAAGTAGGACTTCGGACCTGTATCAGGCCTCGGAGCTGGTCGGAGTTTGAAATGGAACCTCGGAGTTGGATCGGAGTTTAGAGAGGGTCGTCCCCTGACAATATCCTACTTATGGGAGAGCCACAAATCGTTAAACCGACGCTTTGGCGCCCAGGCCGGATTCCCGGTACGGCGCCTAAGCGGAGAGTAAACCCGGGACTCAACTCCCAGTAGAATTGCTATAGGGCAATACTTCCCCTAGCAATAAATACATCTCCAATAGTAGTAAAATCTGAGAGATTATTCCCCTCATTGTCCCACCGACTCTCTGATATAATAGCATGGGAAAACCCCAGGAAACCTTATCTGCCAGACCCATCTACAGATTAAGAGTTTCAGGTTAATCTACAGATTAAAAGTCTCAGATTAATCTAGAGATTAAAAGTCTTAGATTAATCTACACTTCCATATTCCATATATTTTGGCTCTTCTGGCCCCTACATTTCCTGATCATCGAGGTGCTTAGCATCTAAGTCACCGCTGGTTTGTGTCTCTTGCACGGTACTAGTAAGTCCGTGTACTATACTACTTTCCACTGCATGCTCACTAATACTTGTTCTGTATGCTATTTTATACTATTCTTCCTTGTTATACAATCAGATATATGTTCAAACATGTTTTTTGTCCTTTTCTCATCCCTCACTCCCCCATTCCTTCCACTGTTCATCACAACAATGCATGTACATATTTCCTCATTCTGGGTATCAACTAGGCTTAGGCCCTTCTACCTTCTTCTCCTCTGTTAAGTCCTTGACTCGGGCCAACATCATCAGCATCCTCCCGAGTATCTGTCTGTTGCAAATAGGTGGCACACACGGCAAGTAGGGCACAATGCATGAGTACATTGAAGCCAACGCCACTACTCTTGGCCTGCAGGACTTGGCCATAGTCTGCCCGATACCCTTCGGCAGTACCAAAGTCCATCAGTAACCAAAGCTTGACAGTATACCCAGAATCAAACTACTTTCCGTGCATCCACAGTTTACGAATATGGTCTCACAAGACACTCTTTTAATGATTCTTCTATCTTGTTATTAGGAACCGGGTCTCCCAGTAGCCCTTCTAACTGTTTGAATCAGGATCTGCTTATAGCTTCACCAGATTGTCTTACTCCCAGGAGGGTGTCCAACAAGACAAATCCATGCCACAGCAGTCTCAACCCAATACCAGTATAGATTTGGAAACCACCCAGTTCAGCAGAACTTCAGTTTTTTTTTCTGGCCGACCTGGAGGCAACGCCCACCCTCGGCACTCTGTCTGGCATGCTTGATCAACCAGCATCAGCTCACAGACCATTTAAAAATTTGTTTTCGATTATGACCCTTCTCGATCTAGTATTTCTTGCTAACAGCACAGATACATCTACTAGATTTTCCATCCAGATGACTTCAGTCCACCCATCCATCTGTCATGTCACTAGATCCGTTGGTGAGCAAAATTCAGGCACAACTCGCTCACCCACTATAATCCATTGATTAACAGGGTATTAGGCAGTATTATAATCTGTCAAGCTACTAACGTTTTTAGGTGCATCCCAATGGCCTCGGTCCAGGTGGCATTTTCTACTGTTCCAAAAAGCCTCACCTAGGATCCTGTTCCATTGCTGGAAGCTTCGCCAATAGCCCTAGTCAATGCAACTGCCTTGTGCATGCTTGTATACTTGACTGGGACCTCTCAGTCAGCGTTGTCATTTGGCATGTTTGGCCAAGGTCTCTTCCGTCCATCCTCATCCATTTATGTTCATTCACTCCATATATGTGCATCATATGCCTGTATGACCCTTCTCCATTCTTCTCGGCTAGAGGCTGACACCTTCAGTAGATGGTGGGACATCTACCTAAAAGGGGGGGGGTGGCGACCAGTGAGATACACTTCAAACTGCACAATCTCCCCTCCCAAAGACATCCCTCTGCCTAAAAAACCCTCCATCCCATCCCTACTCCCCTCCATCCCATCACCTATCCCCATCTTCTATCCCATCCTCCCTCTCCCCCAATCCTTTCTCCGTCTACTCAGCCACTCCCCTATACAATCCTGACACTCCACTCATGATCCTATGACCACTCTTACTCCCAAAAATACCCCCTCATTCCACCATTAACCTCTAATCCCTCCACAAACATCCCTCCCAGTCCATATGTCACCCTCTTCTCCCATCAATATAACACAGCTGAGCTGCCAAACACCTCGGCACTTTCGACTTGTTGTATTTTTCCCTTGATTTCTTTTACTTTTCTTCCTTCAAAAAATTGATTAAAAAATTATACAATTTTCATTATTTCCTCTAATCTATTTCCACAAACTCATTCTCCTCATTCCTCCCCTGCTCATCATCCCTCCCCTGCTTTTCCTTCCCCTCCTTATTCCGCAATGTATTTCTGAACTCCTCCAGTTGTGGGTTCCCTGATAAATCAGAGTCTCACCCAAGAAGGAGCAGCATTGCACCTAGGGAACGGCACGGGTCACCCACAGGTCAAATGTGGGTGACCCGCACCCAACCCATGGGAAACCCGAACCCGTCAACCCATGGGTTTTTTCCCATGGGTTGACGGGTGTCAGGTGCACGCTGCACCCGCACGCACCATACATGCATGTGACATATGACACGTACGCGCTGTACGTGCACCCGACAAACAACATGAACGCACCATTCGTGCACGCGACGTATGACATGAACGCGCCATACGACATGAACATGCCGTACGACATGAACACGCTGTATGACATGAACGCGCCATACGACATGAACACGCCGTACGACATGAACGCGCCGTACGACATGAACGCGCCGTACGACATGAATGCGCCGTACGACATGAACGTGCCGTACGACATGAACGTGCCGTACGACATGAACGCACCGTATGACATGAACGCACCATACGTGCACATGACGTATGACATAATGCACAGTATGTGCACCTGACGTACGACACGAATGCACTGCATGCGTGTGTGTCATATGCATGAGCATATGGCACGTTGGTGTTGGCGTGCTGGTGTCAGCGTGTGCACATATGGCACGTTGGTGTTGGCATGCTGGTGTCAGCATGTGCGCATATGGCATGTTGGTGTCGGTGCATGCGCGTATGGCAAGTTGGTGTCGGTGCGTGCATGTGTGGTGCATTGGTGTTGGCATGTGCACGTGTGGCGTGTTGGTGTTGGTGTGTGCGCGTGCGGCACATCGGTGTCGGCACATGTGCGTATGGCACATTTGTGTCGGTGTGTCATGTCATACGTGTGCGCATACGGTGCAGTCGTGTCATACGTGTGTGTGTGCGTGTTGTACGTGCATACATAGTTGAGGCTGTGGGTTGGGCCAGGTCATAGGTGCTCTCGGCTTGACCGGCACCCAAACCCAAGGGCACCTGACCCGGTGACCCGTGCAGGTTACCCTAACCCGTGCTATTCTCTAATTGCACCCTCCATCTGATGCAACCTCCCCTCTACCCATCTCAATCTGTCCATCCCATCCATCCTCCCTGTCTTCTTCGTCTGCTTCCGTCCCACCACCCCAGCCAGAGGTACCTCTGCAGTAGCTCTCCCGCTTGGTTTCTGGGTACAGGCCTGCTTTGGCCTCTTACTCGGGGGCTCTACCTCCCCATCAGCATCCCCACCCCCTGGCCCAATCACTTTTGCACCCTCCCCTAAGTCCCAAACCACTAGGCTGATCTTGTCCTGGGCCAATTTGTTTTTGTGCTACGAGAAACACGTCAATCAGCAGAAATAAAGAAGCTGTATTACCACTCACCCATGCATCCCCTCCCCATCCTCACATACTCGGCCCCTTGCTGGGCCCCGCCTCTGCACTCCTACCCCTTTTCCACCCATGAACCTTCGGGACCACCGAGGTTCCAGGGACTTCTGCCCACCCGGCCATTTTGGCCCATTGGGATATGGTCTCTCAACCATCCTCCGCATCGTCCAAAGACTCCCAAGTCACCACAGTCAGTCTTCCAATGGTGATTTCTTTGCCGGGCTCTGCCTCGTCTGCCCCTACTGTAACATCCTCCTCCACCACCCCTGCCAAGACACCCTCCCCATCCGCACTATCCGTAGTCTCCATGGATCGTGCCACACACTTTGTGTTGATACCAGATCATGTTCACAAATAATCTGTCTTCCATCATTCCCCTATTCAACAGCATCGGTCTTGGCATGCATTTTGTTCCAGGTTTTTTGATGGTAACAAGTAGGGGTATGTGGTTGGTTGATGAGAAGACAGACCAGAAGCTTCCCACACTACCTGCAACATTACATTTAGGTGTCCCAAATCTTACTTTTAATTTCTAGCTTCAGGGGTTCAGCTGCTAAGGGGGGGATACTGTTAAGTACACGTACCAAGGTTCCGATTATTCGGCAGTGCCAACCAAGCAGCCATTTTACGTCCATGTACAAGTGTCCACACCACATGCACGTCACTTGGTATGCCATTCTAGGCTCGGCATATTCTACCACACCATTTGCCCATTCCTCGATCTGCTTTACTTTGGGACTTCCTGTCCTTGTATTATCCTCAGTCACGACTCCATTGTTTTATACTCGGCCACTCCTTATTGTCCTATCTTGAGTCACAATTCTATTATCCTATCCTTTATTGTTCTATCCCCATTTTGCATTCCTTGTTCTAATTTTATTCATTGTGGACAATAGCCATATGCTCTGCATACCTTGTTGTCCCACATTCCTTATTCCACATGTCACTTCTTAACCTATATAAGTAGGTCATGCATTCCTCATTCTGGGTATCAACTAGGCTTAGGCCCTTCTACCTTCTTCTCCTCTGTTAAGTCCTCAACTCGGGCCGGCATCAGCAGCATCCTCCTGAGTATCTGTCTGTTGCAAATAGGTGGCACACACGGCAAGTAGGGTGCAAAACACAAGTATGTTGAAGCCAACACCACTACTCATGGCCTGTAGGACTTGGCCATAGTCTGCCCAACCCTTTCGACAGTACCCTTCAGCAGTACCAAAGTCCATCAGTAACCGAAGCTTGACAGTCAGTAACCGAAGCTTGACAGTCAGTAACTGAAGCTTGACAGTCAGTAACCGAAGCTTGACAGTCAGTAACCGAAGCTTGACAGTCAGTAACCGAAGCTTGACAGTCAGTAACCGAAGCTTGACAGTCAGTAACCGAAGCTTGACAGAATGCCAAGATGTAGGACGGGAATGGCCAAGTCCTACAGGCTGGGAGTAGTGGCTTTGGCTTCAACATACTCATGCATTGCACCCTACTCTTCCCTGTGTTCCACTGATTTGCAACAGACAGGGTACTTGTCAGGGGAACCCCCGATCATGAACCCTGGCCAGCGCCAACCCACCCGTACTCCGCACCCACCGACCGAAGTCTGTTTGACCCACTCACGGCAGTACCGAGCATACCATGCACCGAACCATCACCCCTGTTGGCGAGTACCCTTCAGAGGGGTCGGCTGTAACCCTTGGCCCCCCTTTCATCATCTGTTCTCAGGGTCGAGGCCCTGGCGGAACTTCCCGATCAGTATGGAGGGTGATGCCCGATTGTCAGGAGCCGGATTCTGACGGACTTCGGGACTGCCGAAGGGGTGTTGTCGAAAGG
>QLPG01009182.1:0-13687 GCA_003314385.1 Gomphus sp. MG54 | reverse complement strand
GTAAGTCATCAATGTAATCTTCTTGTGACATTTTCAAGGTTCCTTGCTGACTGTCCCTGGTGATTAGAATGCCTAACACTTTGAATGGTTTTGAGGTATCTTTTTCCTTGATTTTGTAGAACTTCTAAACCCCAGCATTTAGGCTCAATTCCTCCCCCTCACTCGAACAGGTCCCAGTAGCATCGTCGACATGCATGTGGATCACCTTCTCTTGTTCTCCTGACAAACACACCTAAGTCACTCCCAAGAGGTGTAAATCCTAAGATCCCAGCTTATCTTCCAAATCCTCTCGCCAGACTTGGGCTGCTTCAGGTAAGCCATATAAGGCTTTATTTATTTTCACAACTTTGTCCTGCTTCCTATAGTCCTCAGGTAACTCTATATATATGTATGGCTTATCTTCCCATGAAGATATGCAGAGTTGATGTTCCAAGCAAAGATATGCATGTCGTTGATGGTTGTGAGTGTAAGTAGTGTTCTAAGAGACGAGATCCATGACACAGGTGCAAATGTGTCACTCAATGATATGTTGGTTTTCTGCTGATCTCTATGTATGACCCATCGCGATTGAAACCTCTCCTTTCCTGATTCTTGTTTCTTCACCATATGCATCCACATCCCTGGTAGGATATCCATACCATATGGTATGTCCTTCCTTTCTACCTCTTCCCATGTGTCCATTTCATTGAGTTTAGATAACTCATAGTCCATTGCATCTCCCCATTTCCTGGCTTCTGGCAACTTTATTGCCTCTAAGTGAGAACATGGGATCCGTATATTTCCATTATCTGCTGCATTTCTATCTTCACTTGTGGTGGTGATGAGTACTCTGTCAGGTGGTTGTTGTTCTTTTATCCTTTCTGACCGTCTAACTGGATCTATTCCCTAGACTTCAGCACTTGTTTTCCACTTCTTAGTCTCATCTTTGGCAGTGTCCTCTCCTAATTCTAAATTCTTTTCTGAGTTCACAAAATCTGCATCTGAATTGTCCTTATCTTCCCCAGTCTGACTCATGTGTCTGGGTCCTTTGAGAAAGATAGCATTCCTGGTTTGGACTCTTTTCCTGTCTTTGTCGATTACAATGTATATGGACTCGCCCTCATAGCCAATCAAGCAACACTCTTTGGCTTTGTCATCCAACTTGGTGTGTGTTTCATCTGGTATTTTTATGAAGCACTCGTCTCCAAAGACCCTCAGGTGATCAATTGAAGGGCATTCGCCATAGACCATTTCATAGGGGGTCACTCTATTAGGAAGCACACTTGATGGGCAGCAGTTGCAGATGTACATGTGAGTCACAATTGCTTCTCCCCAGAGGTCCTTCCCTAGGTCTGAGTCTTTTAGCATGGTTCTCGTGCCTTCAGTGAGAATCCTATTTCTCCTTTCTGCTCGCTTATTCATGGTGGGAGTATGGGTAATTGATGTGACTATGGAAATCCCCCTATCTCAGCAGTATTCCAATAAGGCATCATTGAGGAACTCCCCTCCATTGTATGCCTGCAAGGTATGTACCCTTTTTTGGAATTTGGTCTCAATTGACTTATCTAACTCAATGATGAATTTAAAGGTGTCGCTTTTTTGCCTTGGGTTGAATGTAAATTGACCAAAAGGGATACGAGAGTCCCATAGTCAATGGACACATCTACATCATGAAGGATGTACACACCTATGCACAAGGTACATTAGGAGGAGAATTGTACAAGATTGACCTGAGAGTCATACCCTCTCAGGAATCTATACTGGCTGCCATGAAGAGGGATCCATCGGCCACTGACCTGGCAACTTGGTACAGACAGCTAGGTCACTTAGGAGACATGATAGTCAAGAAGCTGAATACTAGCAGTGTTGTGAAGGGGATGGTCATGACCAACCTGGAGCTGAAAGACCTCTGTGAAGATTGCATGGTTGGAAAGATGGACAAAAAACCATGTGTTGCCAGAGAAGATCGGGATACTCATCTCTTTTGTACTCTGCATACCGACTTGATATGTCTGATGAATCCTGAAGCAAGGTGGTCCCATGCCAAAACTGTTTGGTCATGAATGATGATTGCTCAGGCTTTTCTCAGAATGTGTAAGCTTTATAAGAGTCATGGCTGGGTAAAGGGAATGTATGTTAGTGAACCCAAGATAGTATCTCTGCTATGATTTTGCTTGATAGTCAATGATGCATAGAGACAGCAGTGCAATAGAAGTGATCCACGAAACATAATATCAAGTATTTGAAATAGCCATACAACATACAGAGATTCTTCTGTCTTGTCTCAGAGCTCCGATATGAATATAATAAACTCAAACCACCTTCAGGAACAAGCTATTGAAAGAATTCAAAATAGGATTCCCTGAATGTGTACAGACGCCCTCCCTCTAACAATCAACAAAAAGTGAAATATCAGACAGTGTGAGAAGCTTGAACCTTCTTCTGCTACTAACAAACCAGTGGCACTCAGTCCATAGGCATAGCCACATACCCGAGTTCACCTGTCAATTCAACTCACCTTATCCTAGTGATTCCTGATAGATGTCTGAAGGAGTAAGCCAAACCACAGTTTCATCAATCAGTTGGCACATCTGATGTGCCAGCTGATTGATGAAACTGTTGTTTGGCACCACATTGGTTTTAAGTAACTTCTCCATGTTATGGTTAATCTTGGTTTGACTGACTATAGATTTGTTCTAGGAATATAGTGTTTATATCTCATTCTCTTGATCGGAGTTGAGACATGCATTTAGCTTGAAAGCATCTCCCGCCGCATGACATGGCACTTTTTGTTGGGGATTGGGAGAAAGGGTTGATACATGTTGAACAAATCCTATTTGGTTTTCTCAATGTTCTCGCAAGAGATTTGAGGTTATATTCTTGCATGAGGTTAGAGATTGGAACTTAGTCATGATGTGAAAGTTCCTGTTCTTGATGGATTTACGCAGGGAGCAAAACCGGCTGAGCATGATGAATGCTTTCTTAGGTGTCGACGTGGCAAGGTGCGAGTGCATGCAGGGGCAGAGAGGGTCAAACTGAGCAAGGGCAGGTACAGCAGATGGGTTTAAGGTTTCTGGAGATGGCGTCTGGTGGCCAAGGTCTGAATGGTCCACAAGGCGATGTACCTGAGGTGGGTGCATGGCATGCGCACCATCATGACCTCTGTGAATGGGGAAAGCTCCATTTGAATGGGGGTGGTTTAAGGTCATGTCCCAGCGCTGCAAGTCTGTAGCACTTTTCGATGCGTGCCATCTCCACTCACCTGTTGTGACGAATGGTGGAAGGAGTGGAGAGAAGGGAGTGAGGGATGAGAAAATAAGAACAAAACATGTTTGAGTGTATATTTTGAGTGTATATTTTGATTGTATGACAAGGAAGAATAGTATAAAATAATGTAAAGAATGAGTATTAGTGAGCATGCAGTGGAAAGTAGTATAGTACATGGACTTACTAGTAGTTACCGTGTGAGAGACACAAACTTAGACGCTAAGCACCCAAATGATCAGGAGATGTAGGGGCCAGAAGAGCCAGAATATATGGAGTACAGAAGGAGACAAAGGGAAAACAGATAGTAGGAGACAGGAGGGATATAGGGGAAGAGACTCACATGCAAAGGAACAAGAATTGAGGGAACTGGGATGCATATATGCAGTCACCGAGGACAGATGACTGAGAAACAGGAGCATGAGACATGGGACACGACTCAGAGAGGCAATAACTGTTGCAGACAAGAAGGGAACAAAGGGAGAAGCAATTGTATTCAAAGGACACCACTGACAGGTGTCATATCTATTGCAACTATAGAGTGCAGCCAGGCCACTAGTCGCATAGTAGCTGGCCTTTGCACATAGAAGCTTAGGCTAAGACATGTTGATTTCTTATTGAAACTCAGATAGGCTACTGTACTAGTTGCTTACTAACACTGTAAGTAGCTTCTACCGTTTGTAACTCCAACACACCCCCTCAAGCGTGAAGTGTACACGTTCGCTTTTGCATCCATGCAAGGTAAGTGTGTAGCAGTGTAGTACATACTGTTTCGCCAATAAGATTCCGAATGGCGCTCAGTAGCGCTGGTAGTTAGTTTCAAGTGGCGGGATTCCTCCAACCTCCTGTAGGTCATTTGTGGGACTGCATTAAACTTGTCAACCGTATCTGCATGCTGGTCCTGGTCCCTGTGCTTTCTAGCATGGCATCCCACGGGTGAGGTTGCTTTGCGCCTCCCTTGGGCTCTAGCTCTCAAGTCCCTGGGTCCAGCTCTGGTTCCACCCCCTTAGCTCCGGCTTCCACTCCATCCACCTGGTATGTGGCAGCCACTTGCTGCATCCGTGCCATTGTATCATTGTGGTACGGCATGGCGTCATGGTAGAGGTGTGTGGTACTGTCACATATGTTGCGGTCAACGGTGTCACGTTGAGATGTAGTGGTGGTGTGCTATAGTGCCACCTTGTTAAGGTGCATGCACTCGTCTTCTCGTACATCCTGCCATCCGTTGCCATGGACGGCCTCTAATGCCCTGTTCATCCCCTCTAGCCCCTCCACTTCTCCAGTGGCTCCACCTCCCATCCTTGCCGGTCCTTTGCACCTCACGGTGCGTGCATCCGCACTGGCATGTCATCGCGGCCTGGCATGGCCTGGTGGTGGTTGTAGGTGGGGTTCCCAGTGCAGCCAGTGTGTGGTTGGTGCATGTCACATCATGTCCAATGTGCGTGGGGATGGCCATACTCATTGTGTTGTGGCCAGTGTGCATCACAGCGTGCATTAGGCCAGTAAATTCGGTGGCCTTTGCTGTTGCTGTTTTGTTCGTGTATGGGCGGTGGTCCATGGCCTCTCGTTCTCGATCGACATGGGATATACATCCAGCGGCCTCAACAGCTGGCTGTCTGCTGTGCACAATGTATCGTGGTACCCCTGTGGTGGTGTGGTGCCCCCTTTGATCGCGTGTGGCGGTTCTGATTATCGCCGCCCACTGTGTTATCAGCATCCAGAAGATCGTTGGGTCAGGCTAGTAAACATCCTGTCCCATCCAGCTGGCCTTAAGGTGCATCCATATGCATCCTTCATCCTACTCCTCTACCTCCTTACTTCCTTCCCTCCCTTCCAGTTGCCATTTCCATCACACTCTATTATCTCACCCCCTCAACAACATGCACACTTCAACCTTGAGTTGCAGGTTGTTGACCTGGGCTGGTGATGGAAACTTGGGTCAGTGTCCCGTTTGGTTGCATGGTCTTGCAGTGAGTTTCCATACAGTTCTCCTATTGTACTGGTAGCTGAGCATGCACTGTTGGCCATTTTATACAGTTGCCCTCTGTCTGGTGGTTGGTAGACCATTTGTACAGCATCCTGCTGTGCCGCCTTGCATGCTCTTGTGAAGGAAGTTTTTCTATAGGATAGTTTTGAGTAGTGCCTGCTGGTCACAGCAGGGCTTTGTGTATTGGGATTAGTAATGTGATCCCAATGTACTAGTTGATATCTTGTTATGGCCATCCGTGCCTGTGTCCTGCACCCCCTGGATCCTGCTAAGCCAAGTAGGTAGGGTGCAATGTTTGCATGGTGTGCGTTCCTACTGTGGATGCCATGAGTCAACCCCCAGGACTTTTGCCTAGTCCTGGCCAGCTAGTTTTACCAGTTGCAAACTGGGAACAAGTCCTTTGGTGGGGCCCATAGCCTATTGCAACTATAGAGTACAGCCAGGCCACTAGTCGCATAGTAGCTGGCCTTTGCACATAGAAGCTTAGGCTAAGACACATTGATTTCTTATTGAAACTCAGCTAGGCTATGTAGTTGGGTCAAGCAGATAGGGTTTCCTGGGGTATTCTTGTGCTATTATATCGGAGAGTCGGTTGGAGAAATATGATGATATCCCTATAGATTTACTGTGAATTTATCTATATTTATCTATAGGGAAAGTATTGCCCTAAGGCAATTCTACTGGGAGCTGAGTCCCGGGTTTACTCTCCGCTTAGGCGCCGTACCGGGAATCTGGCCTGGGTGCCAAAGCGTCAGTTTATAGACTTGTAGTCCTCCCACAAGTTAGATATAATGTCTAGTAGTATAATATGATATGTGTGGTTGGAAACCCAACTGTGACCTGGCCTTGCTGTACGATGAGTAGTTGGTGCTCTAGTCCTAAATAGGAAAGTACGCTCGGCACTTAACCTTCCGGTTCAGCACGAGGCAAAGATATTCGAGTGTAGCCTAAAGGCTAGTGTGATGGGGGGCAACGATAGAATTACAATTGCTTGTTTTTGGTTACTACAAAGTGCTCTGTACTTATATGAAACAGAACATGGCTGGTAAGACTAAAACTTCACGGAGTGAAGTTTAGAAGCCAGCCTAATGCGGCCGTGCGCGTGGTACACCCGCATATATGCGGTGGAAACAATATGGGTGAAATATTTACAGGGGAATGGATGGAAATAGAATAGAATATGAAATAAACTGAATAGAAATCCACATGCCAGTGTATCCCCTTCCCAACGTGTCTAGATGAGGTGAGCCGGCCCTTGGGTCTAGGTATGGGGCCGGGTAGGGAGTGTGGGGTAAAACCCGCTCCTAAAATCATGGAAATATTATAGTAGGTTCCTCATGATGTATAGAACTTCAGTATGAAGTTGCGTCCTGATCTGTGAATGGCTGGGGGAGATATTGTAGTGTAAATGTTGAATATATGTATAAAGTGACTCAATAGTCCCTGGTTCTAACAGGCTACTGTACTAGTTGCTTACTAACACTGTAAGTGGCTTCTACCGCTTGTAACTCCAACAATATCTCTATAAAGATCTCATCAGGGCAGCCCACAGTGGGCCGACCTGTAAAGCCCACAATACCATGCTCTGATTTACTTGGCAGTACCGACCAACCAACCCTTACCCATATCATCCCTCACCAGTATGTGGCCTCGGCTCAGTACATTTGGTTCATCATTTGGTTCATCATCTCTATCCCACCCTCTTATTCTTTATCATTCTTTTATTCCCTGTCCTTCCCCTTGCCTGTTTACCCTCAGGACACTCACTATTTGTTGTCACTCGGCAGTGGCCCTATTGTTTTATGTTTCAGCCACTCTCTATTGTTCTATTCTCACTCACTCTTTTTTTCTCAGTCATACTTCATTGTTCTATTATCATCCACATTCCTTGTTCTATTCTTGATCATTGTGGACAATACCTCCACATGATTCTTCATACCTTATTGTTCTCCATTCCTTGTGCCACTCTGTTCCACATCTCACTTATTAGCTTATATAAGTAGCCAATGTATGTAGATGGTTCTTTGTTCTGGAAATCAACTAGGTTTACACCTTCTTGTCCTCCCCTCACCTGTCCCAAGTCCTTTACCTAGGCTGACACTCTCGGCACTCTCCCAGGTATCCCTCTGTCCTAAATCGGTGGCATGCATGGGAAGTAGGACGCAACGCACGAGCACGTTGAAGCCATGCCACTACTCCCAGCCTGCAGGACTTGGCCACTCCTCGGCATTCCCAGAGCCTGACATGACCCTGCATATGCTCCACAGAATCAGTTAATTATGGATCATATTATAGTCAAGGGATTTACTTGTATAAAGAGAAAGTAACTACAACAAATATTACCAGTCTCTCATACCGAAAAACCCTCTACACTTATATTTGATATCTACTCGATGCACTCACGTGACGTCAAGCCACATTGGGTCAGAATCTCCATCGTCATCATTCAAGGCTATGGACCCAGTGGGGATAATTATATAGGTGCCACATATCGCACTCACACCATTATTGATCTATTTTATTATTGTGGATCATCCACAATCAACCTACACGACCTTCAGTCACATCGCCGCCAGCTCCTCGGACCAGCGCTTACATCCGATTGACCTGTTGCGTGTCACCAGTGTAGCAGCATATAATCATACAAAATATTAGCTACACATCCCATAGCTACGAGAATTTGTACCACAGTAGCTAGTCCATCTACCAATCCATATTCCCCATCACAGTATTTAAGATCATCCAGAAGGCTCTCACCCAGGCCCAACACCGCACTCTGTATCTGATTTGCTCTCATGTGCTCGTGTCGACCAAACCCAGGGTATGTTCTCAGGTGAGTTTACTATCGAGAAGATTTTGCCATCGAAACCAATGTGGTCGTGTGCCCACCGATTGATGAAACTGTTGTTTAATTTACTCTGTCAGACATCTATGATGAACCACTAGGATGAGAGGATTAAAATTATCCCAGTGCACGTTAGTGCAAACCCTGAAAGACCAGCATACTCACCTCGCATGGAAGTATATGACTCTGGATGTACTCAGCACATCACTCCCTATTGCGATGCAGTAACAAACTTCACTGCAACCCCTCCAAAGACGTTCCAAGCAGCTAATAAGCAGAGTTTCAACGCGGTTGGAACAGGAGAGATGATAATCGACATACCTAACGGTGCCGATATCTCTCAGTTATGACTCACTGAGGTGCTCTATTCACCTGAAGTTGGTTATACACTTGTTTTTATCGGATGCCTTGATCAAACTGAACTGTCTGTCATGTTTGGCTATGGGAAGTGCACTGTAAAGTCAAGTGATGGAAAACAGATTGGCCAGATACAGAGATCTAGCCATGGCCTGTACCAGGTCACGCACAATACCGGTGCAGCAAATTCTGCTATTGAGGTGCTAACACTTGATCAGTTCCACCATCGCATGGGTCATATCTCACCTGAGACAGCGAAGAGACTCGTCGCTAGAGGTTTTGTTACAGGAATTAAACTTGACCTGTCACCGACTGGAGAACCCTTCTTCTGCATGTCATGCATATATGCAAAGGCAACCCGTAAACCTGTTGCAAAAGCCAGAGAAGGCAGCTGTGCTTCTACTTTTGGAGATGAGATACATAGGGACCTGTGAGGGCCCGCTCCATTTGAAACCAAGTCTGGAAAGTGATATTACATTACTTTCACTGATGACATGTCATGTCCCCCTCACCTTTACCTCCTGCGTACCAAAAACAAAGCATTTGGTGCTTTCAAAGAATATGCCAGCTGGGTTAGCACACAGCTCAATGCACGCATTAAGACACTGCATTCTGATAGAGGTGGTGAATATCTGGGAAAGGACTTTGTGCTTTATCTAAAGTCCCAAGGAATTGTACAAAAACTTACCATCCATGATACTCCACAGCACAACAGTGTGGCTGAACACTGCAACCATACCATTGTAGAACGGGTCCGCACACTCTTGCATGCAAGCGGGCTGCCAAGGTTCCTCTGGGGAGAAGCTGCACAACATGTTGTTTGGCTAATGAATAGGACCTCAATGAAAGCAGTCAGTGGTCAAACACCTTATGAAGCTGCATTTGGCAGCAAACCTAACTTACTGCATGTGCGCGAGTGGGGAGAGAAGGTATGGGTGCAAACAGAGGGTGGTGATAAGTTAGGAGGCCGTGTAACAGAGGGACACTGGGTTGGCACCAACGATCGAAGCAAAGGGTTCAGAGTATACTGGCCAAACAAGCGGAGTGTCACTGTAGAAAGGAACATCTATTTCAACACCAGCGCAGCATCAGCTTCTCATCTCGAGGGGGAGGAATGGCAAGTTATCGAAACGACAACTGACACACCTTCCTCTGCAGCACACAAACCTCCTGTCTCATCTGCACCTCCTGGTCTTGACACATCACCCACAACTAACCCATCTGACTCTGAAAATGAAGCCCCTATGAAACGAGTACAAAAACCTAGTCAGCGTCTTCGAGATATTTTAGATGGACATGGCACCTCTACTCACCATTCATCTGACCCAGCTATCACCCCAGGAGTACAACTACCCACCGTTGTTGAAAGGTCACCTGAAATTCTTGAAGGAGAAGGATTAGCCGACTGGATGATGTTAGCAGCAAATACGACTTGAATGGAGAACTTACTGAAAATGAAACTGTTTACATGGCACAGCCGCCTGGCTATCACACACCCAACTCCTCAGGAAAGGTGTGCCATCTAAAAAAGACCCTGTATGGACTCAAACAGTCAAGGAGGCAATGGTATCAGAAACTCGTCGATATTATGACTCACCATCTCAAATTCACATGATGTGATGTCGACCAGGCAGTATTCTTCTGCCATAATGACCCCAAATTGACCATTGTACTTGTACACGTTGATGATTGTACTATTGCCGCGTCTCAAGGTGACCTAATTGTTAGTTTCAAAAGGGATATAGCCAACCATGTTGAAATAACAAACCTGGGTGAACTGCATTGGTTGTTAGGCATAGAAATAAAACGAAATCGCGATCGACATACCATCCACACCTCTCCTAACAATTGTACATCGCCTCGATCCTTCGCCAGTTCAACTTCGATGAGCTGAAGCCTGTGTCCACTCCCATGCAGCATGGGCTGCTCCTCTCCATGGCCGCGACCCCTAAAACAACGACGGAATGGGCCATGATGCGCGATACGCCATACAAAGAAGCCGTAGGATTGCTGATGTATGCTGCGCTTGGAACTAGGCCTGACATCATGTTCGCCGTCCAATCCATGTCACATTTTTCAACCAAGTATGGACCTATTCACTAGAACGCTGTCAAAAGGATCATCCAATATCTAAAAGCTACAGCTCACCTTTGGTTGCATACGGCCACAGAGATAGAGCCTTGACAGGATACACCGATGCTGATAGCAGCATGGCCCACGATCGTCACGCAATCTCTGGCTATGTGTTTATCATACATGGAGGAGCGGTATCTTGGAGTGCTAAAAGGCAAAACCTGATATCATTATCTATGACTGAAAGTGAGTACATTGCCATGACTCACGCAGCAAAGGAAGCCCTATGGCTTTGCTCCCTCATAAGACAAGTCTTCAATATCGAGCTTGCACCCATGACCCTGTTTTCTGACAACCAATCCGCGATCGCACTAGCTAAGGACCATCAGTACCATGCGTGTACAAAGCATATCGACATATGTTTTCATTTCATATGCTGGATCGTCGAACAGGGCACAATCCGCCTCATGTACTGTCCCACCGACAATATGGTAGCCGATACGTTGACAAAGGCCTTGCCGTCTGCGAAGGTGAAACACTTCGCCGTCGAACTCGGACTGTCAATGGTTTGAGGGGGAGTGTTGGACATGCAAACCGCTGAAATCCCCGATTAGTAAGAAAGGCCATTGTTGGCCGTTTTAAGTCTTGCACAGTTGCAAGACACTCCTTTTATGATATTTTTAATTCAATTTATTGTTTCCAAGTATTATAAGTAGCTACAGTTCTTGTACAGTCTCCCTCAGTGGTTTGACATTGCGCAAACACTGAGGTAAGTGTTATGGCCCATGCTGCCAAACAAACCCACATTAAACCCCACAACCACCTGCACCATTTCCAGGACCTTTCCGATTGCCCAAAGCCTGAATACCTGATTTCCAGATGTCTGACATACATTCTGAGGTTCCGCGATTCCAAACCTCTGAAGACTCTGAAGTCAAGGTTCTGTTCCTTTGATAGACGACACACAGGATCATCGTGTACCTCACTCCTTGTTCTTTGTTTTATATTGCCCCTTGTACTCTCTTCCCTCCCTTGTCTTTACTCGGTAAAAGATAGTACAAGAACTAGATACATGTATATAAGCCACCAGTCGACTGGACTATTCGCCAGTACGAATATCAACTTAATTTTTCATCGTAGTTTCTGGTAAACTTTCCAACTCTCCAAAATTAGGGACAGATGATCGAGGAGGGTGCAACACATAAGTTGAAGCCAAGTCCCTGCGACCTCGAACCACTCATACCACCCTATACTGTGAACGGTCCCAAGACCCCTGGCATTCCCGACTTCCATCCGCTCCGATTCCGATCCTGATTCTGATCCTCACCCCCACCCTCGGAATACGAACTCTCCCTTCGGAACCCTTTCGGAACCCTCCAAAAACCCTTCTGGAAGTCTCTAGCTCAGCACCAACATGCGGATTTAACAGTAAGACATCATCCAATTCCCATATTGTATTCCGCTCACCTGTACTTGAGTAGATCTTGTCGTATAGGTGAATACACAGTGGTTTGACATCGCGCAAACACTGAGATCTTGTCGTATAGTTTCTTGTTATCGTTGCATGTACTACAGACGCGTGTTTGCAGGAGCAATTAGGTAACAGTGTGGTCGATCTCGCCATGTTTCTGGTGCCAGGTACTTGAAGCGCGGCATCAATGCGGAAGGACGCACGAAACAATAGATTGCACCTTTCATACTGACCCGACTTTCAGGTTATATTGTTAACGAGGTGGAGAAGGAATAGGACTTTTGAAATTCCCTAATTTTTTTTTAATATAGATGTACTGTAAAAAGAAATTGGGATCACACTTTGCTTTTTTCTATCAGTCTCAAATGAGGGAAATTCAAGATTATTGTTGTGGTCTGCCTAAATTGAGAGAAATGTCTCTATAAATCTTTACTCTACACTCCAGGCGCTTAATCTTGTCATAAACAGTTCCTGTTTTAACATTCAACAGCTACCCCACATAGCATATAGGGCAAGTTGCTCAACACACCTTGTTTCTAATCCATATCTCCCACATTGTCCATATATTACCTCACATACGTCTCAAGAGAATGAGAGACGTGTACACCTGTCATGACTAATCTACCCAACCAGAGTTAGGATAAAAAGGAAGATATTACATGGGAATCGCTCGCTATCCTCAACACTCACCCCACCTCAGGTTGTTGGTCTTCATTATCATATGATCACGACCATGTCGATACCAACACTGATGTTTTCTTTGTCCTGATATACAGGTCATCTTTTATATATAACCTTGTCTTGCTTATACCTAGCTCTGGCATTGTGAGAAAGTGTTCTTCAATGGAAGGAAGAAGCGCACCACTCCCACCAATTTTCTCATAAAATTTAATGGTCAATACACACCCGGGTGACGCTTGAACTTGATATTTGAAATCTTGGTTAAAGTTGACTATAAATTATTGATTCTAAATATAGGACAGATATGGGGAGGAAAAGTGGAAATTTGTGATTAAATTTTGGTAATAAATACATGTTTGTTATATACTAGATTTGTCTATGCACGGCCCTACTCAAAGGCACGTGCATTGCATCATCAGTGACGCGTGTCACTGGTGACACGTTTGGAATAGACGCGAGTGGAGATGTACGCACATGCGTATATACGCAATGTGAGTCCGCTACGCACATGTTGCAGTGCATGAGGGTCGGGGCTGGAGATGCTGAGTGAGGGCAAGTGAGGGAGGATGGTACGAGGTACGAGGGATGGCCCTTTGGTTTCAACATGAAAACCTGTACTTCCAATCCCCCACCATTGTCCTCCGCCATGCCATTTCTCAGCCAGAAATCAACATAATACTTGGGTGCTGTCTTCTCTCGGGATCGGTTTCAATATCATGATACCAAGCTTTAAGAATGTCATATTCGAAAATTGTCAGAATTCTCCTATGGAGATTGGTACTAATGAATCATGATCAGCTCTGCTTCTTAGCTTTAGTTGTGGGATAGAGGAGGAGCCGACAAAATGGGTGATCGTGAGTCGGGGAAATGTATTGAGTGGGCTCATCTTCGGGCGTGATAATCACGCTTCAATCTTTTAAGAATTTGATTTTACTCATTTTCGTTGTTTATACTTTCGTCAATATCCCAAGCGATTGCCAATGTTATTTATTCACGGGGAGTGATATCAGGCAGGTGACTATACAAATGC
>QLPG01009157.1:0-17657 GCA_003314385.1 Gomphus sp. MG54 | reverse complement strand
CCACCCCGTAACGGTTTGCAGGACTTAACCGATATCTCGGCGTCACCGAATCTTGACAGGTACTGGCGAATATCCGGGACCTCGGTACGTGGACTTGACACTTCCCCCCCTTGTCTTTACTTGGTAAAAGATAGTACAAGAACTAGATACATGTATATAAGCCACCAGTCAACTGGACTATTCGCCAGTACAAATATCGACTTAATACTGCATCATAGTTTCTGATTAAGTTCCGGTAAACTTTCTGACTTTCTGAAATTAGGGACAGATGATCGAGGAGGGTGCAACACATAAGTTGAAGCCAACTCCCTGCGACCTCAAACCACCCATACCACCCTATACCATGAACAGTCCCAAGACCCCTGGCGTTCCCAACTTCCATCCGCTCCAATTCCAACCCCGATCCCAATCCTTCACCCCTGCCCTCGGAATACGAATTCCCCTTTGGAAACCTTTTGGAACCCTCCAAAACCCTTCCGGAAGTCTCCAGCTAAGCGCCGACACACAGATTTAACAGAGTATGTTGAAGCCAATGCCACTACTCTTGGCCTGCAGGACTTGGCCATTGTCCGCCCGATAACCCTCGGCAGTACCAAAGTCCGTCAGTACCCAAAGCTTGACATAATGCTAGAGAATTGCTACATGTTTTCTATCTATATATATGCCCCCAGCAAATGTGCTTAGTAAGTCTCTTCCATATATAGCCATCTGTGAAGGGAGAGATAGATATCAGCCCTCTATGGCCTTGTGATGTTGTTATTTTATATCTTGATTGATCCCCATTGCTGAATGTAGCTGTTGCAATGTAAAGGAATGACATAGTTGTAATTAAGAATATCTTCCAAAGATAAACAATGGTGAGATTTGGAGTAGGGCAAGGCTTCAACTTATGTGTTGCACCCACCAGATCACACTGGTCTCTAATTTTGGAATAGCGAGACAGAAGAAGCTTAGTCGAAATTAAAGTTGATTATCTGACTGAAGACTGAACTAAAGAATGTACAAGATCTTTATACTACTTTCAAATCTACCAGGAGTTGACTAGATTCCTATAATAGAAGAGAAAGCCTGAGGATCATGAAAAGTGAGAATAGAAATACTACATCCCAATCTTGATCTCCTCCATGACATTGAGGGGTGATGTGTCACCCTGATTCCTAACAGAGTTACCCTATAAGGAACGTAATAACAGATCGGATATTCAAGATAGAATGGAATTGCAAAACAAGGAAAGTGGAGTGGAACATAAATGAAAAGGATATTAATTGTAAATGAAGTGAAAATGGATTTGCGAACATATGGGGATTGAGGTAAATGAGTGGAGCGTATTGATGGATGCATGTGATGCCAAGACGGATACATGAGGTGCAATAGAAATCAAGGGCTGAAGATCATATGGATGAATAAGCAAGTGCAAGTGGAGTTAGGCTGAATGGCTGGATTGAATAGTCAGGCATACCAGCATATGGTTCCTAATAGTAGCCTGGACTGACTGTTTTGCCCACTAATTTCCAATTTTCTCCTGAACTGATTTCCTGGCCCTTGATTTGTAATCAGTTAGTCCACCCACTTCAGGCCAGTCTATCACCTGTTCATAAGTACCAGGATTAAATCATTGGGCTGACCACTCCTTCCTGTAGATACAGAATGCCTAGATATATGCACCTGGGAATAACAATTTCTTGTATGTAGAATGTACCTCTTATAATGTCCAATTGATGGGGGTCATGTGACATATTTGATATTTTTTTATATGCATGTCATGATTGGGATCCAGCCAAAATGTATAGTGTTGTGTGACAGCATCATGTAATAAGGAGTTTTATATATTTCACCCTCATTTGTAGGATGTGTCAGAGGATGATTATAAGGGTAATTTTCTAATTTTTCTGGGAGTATCTCACAGAGAGTCTTAGGTAGAGGGGATCCTGTAATATTTAATAGACTATACAAGAATCTACTCAGTGTTTGGATGTCAAATGACCGAGGAAAGATGGAAGTCAAGGTAGCTACTTATATAGTGTTTGTTCCTCACTCAGAATATCAACTTGGCTTAGACCCCCTTGTCCGCCTTTCCCCTGTCCAAGTCCTTCACTCAAGCCGACACCCTCGGTACCTTTGCCAGTACCACTCCTGTCCAAATTAGTGGCATGCTGTCAGGCCTCGGTACTGCCGATGGTGCTGTTGGAACCGGCCAAGTCCTGCAGGCCAGTCGGGGTGGCTTGGCTTCAACATACTCGTGCATTGCACCCTACCTCCTGTGCGTGCCACTAACTTGTAATGAGAACAGATACTCAGGCGGATGCCGAGGGTGTCGGCCTGAGTAAGGACTTCTGAACAGAAGGAGGAGAGTAGGGAGGCATAAACCTAGTTGATACTCAGACTGAGGAACTATGTACATGTATCCACTACTTATATAGGCTGAGAGGCGGAATGTGGAATAAGGGTGGCATAAGACATGGAAAAAAGAATAAGGTATGAAGACCATGTAGAGGTATAGTCCACAGTGATTAGAATAGAATAATGAGAGAGTAAGACAATGAAATATAAGTGGTGAGATTGTGGAAAGAAATAGAACAATAAGGAATGGCCGAGAATAAAACAATCGGGCCGTGAGTGAGTGGCAGGGAATAGTGAACATCCTGTGGGTAAACGAGTGAGGGGGAAAGAAAAGAGTGTAGGGATGATAAAGAATAGGGGTTTGGGGAAAAGGATAATGAACCAGGTGATAAACCGGGTATACCGAACTGAAACTATACGCCATAGAATGATATGAGTAAGGGTTAGTCGGTCAGTACTGCCGAATATGTCAAAGCATGACGTGTGGTCGTGACAGTATTCCCCCCCTAGCGGCTGAACCCATGAAGCCAATAGGCAGTGTGAGGTTCGCGAGTATGAGTGAGGGCCGGGGGAGGCAACTGTATTGGAGGGGGCCGTGAATAGAGGTGGGTGGTGAAGGCCCCCTAGGCGGAATGGTGTTTTATCGTGCTTGTGGCAGCCTATTATAATGGCAGGCTTGTTGTTGGAATTTGGTGGGTCGGTTTGGCTGATCCCGACATAGGGTAGTGGCCCTGCGTGAGTGGTTAGGCAGGGCCAATGGGTAGATGGCCAGAAACATGGTCCAACCCGGTTTTCAAGAAGGTTCATGTGAGGGTAAAGTAGGATGGAGGGGAAAAAATGGGATAGAAGAGAAGAGAGTATGTTTCTGTAAAGACAAAAAAAGATAAAAGATAAAAATAGTGGATGAAGAAGAAAGAAAATGGTGGGGAAAAGGAGGCATAATGGGGTCCTTAGTCGGGCTCTAAAGGCCACGGGCCTGGTTTATCAGGATAGGCAAGGTGGAATTCTGCTACGATCTTGGGAGCATTACTGAGTTCGGTTGCTACTAACCAAGACATTTCATCTTCAGTGCCTTCGTAACCCGTCCATCAGACAAGGTAGAGCAGGGGGCAAGGCCTGCATCTTCTGTCGGTTTTTGAGTCAAGGATTGTGGCAATTTTGTACTCGATTTCTCCATCGATTTTGACAGGGGGAGGCAGAGGTTGAACACAATTGGGTATGGTATTGGGGGTAGAGGGTTTGAGCATTGAAACATGGAAGACCGGGTGTACTGCCCGTATAGAGTTGGGTAAATGGAGGGTATAGGAATGGGTGCTGACACGTGCTATTACTTTGAAGGGGCCGAGATACTTTTCCACTAGTTTCTTGGAGGGTCGAGTGGTCTGGAAGAATTGGGCTTTAACAAATACTGAAGTTCCGACCGGAAACTCGGGAGAGGTGAGTCTGCAGGAGTCTGCCAAGGCTTGATATTGTGATTGGGCCTGACTAATTTGCTTTTTCAGGGCTCTATGGAGCTGATCTAGATCTACAGCAAATTCGTGTGCTTAAGAGGAGGCAAGATTGTACTCGGGGTGTACAGTGAGGTTCAGGTGATGTCCCTTGTTGGCGAAGAAGGGAGAGATGCCCGTTGTGGTGTTTGGAGCATTATTGTATGCAAATTTGGCTAGTGGCAACAGTTCGGACCAATTGTCCTGTTGGTAATTGGAGTAGACTCAAAGGTACTGTTCCAGCATCTGGTTTACTCGTTCAGTTTGGCCATCGGCTTCCGGATGGTAGCCTGAGGTGAAGTGTAGGTGCATGTCGAGAGCTTTTCCGAGCGACCTGAAGAAGTGAGAGACAAATTCGCTTCTGCGGTCAGATGTTACATGGCTCGGTACACCATGCTTGGAGAAGACGTGAAGCACAAACAGTTTGGACAAATTGGCGGAAGTGATTGTATCGACTGTAGGGATGAAGATACTTTGTTTGGTGAGTCTGCAAACTATCACTAGTATCGATGTGAAACTGGAGGACTGAGGAAGTTGCTCAATAAAATCTATGGATATGGAATTCCATGGTCATTCAGGAATGGGGAGTTGTTTTAGGAAGCTGTAGGGTTTGTGATGCTGCGATTTCAAACGCATACATGTGGTGCAGGATTTGCAGAAGTCGATGACTGAGGTACACAAGCCTGGCCAGATGTATTCGTGGTGGATCAGGGCTAGTGTTTTGTTTTGACCAAAATGTCCCAAGAGGACATGGTCGTGCTTGTATTGTAGGATGCATAATCTGAGGTTGTTGGCATTGGGGATGTAGATCTGGTTGTCTAACCGAAGGAAACCGTCCAGGGTTTGTGTCCATCTTGGGTTTGGTACTTCAGGGGTGCCAAGATGGGGTACTGCCATTGGATCGGTTGGGAGGGCTGCACGTATGTCGGAGTGGAGTTTTTCTGAGTCCATGATGGTGCTTGCTCATAGTGTTGGGATGATAAGTTGCGTTGCCCAAAGGGATTCCACTAATTGAGTGGTCATAAAGATTGGTCGGAGGTTTTGAGGGTTGATGGTGCCGTAGTTGTTACCCCCCTCTTTAGGGTAGACATCCCATCGTCTAGTTAAGGTGTCGGTTTTTGTACCAAGTTTGCCGGGATAGAAGCGGATAGTGATGTTAAATTGGCAGAGGTATTTGGACCATTGCGCCTGTCTCCATGTCAGGACTTTAGTGGTGGAAAAATATTCGAGGTTTTTGTAGTCGGTGACGATGTCTATGGGGTCAGCAGAGCCTTCCAGGTAGTGCCGCCATCGCTTGAACACCTCAAAAATTGCTAAAAGTTCCTTGTCATGAACATCATAGTTTAGCTTGGGAGCAGTAAAGGTACGAGAATGAAAGGCAATGGGATGAATCTTGCCTTCAGGATTGATAACGGAAAGGATTGCCGCAAGGGCATAGTCTGAAGCATCGGTTTCTATGACCAGGGGTAAGTCGGGTTCCCAGTGATGCAGGATAGGTGCCAAGGTGAAGGCCGTTTTGAGCAGATCGAAAGATGTTTGACAGTCTTGGGTCCAAGCCCACATCATGCCTTTATGTGTCAGCCGGGTAAGGGGTACGGTTATGTCTGAATAGTTAAATATGAAGTGACGGTAGAAATTGGCAAAACCTAGAAAGGACTGGATGTCCTTGACCTTCTGTGGTTCAGGCCATTTGCGGATGGTCTTGACTTTGTCATCAGACATGGTGAGGCCATCAGTATGTAGGATGTAGCCGAGGAATTAGACCATGTCTTTGTGCCATTCACATTTGCTGGCTTTGACAAATAAGCCGTTTTTTCTGAGTCAGTGGAGCACCTCTCGGATATGTTCTCGGTGCTCCTCGAGTGAGTCTGAATAAATCAGTATGCCATCTATATAGGCAACAGCACAATGGTCTATCAGGTCACTGAGAATGTCATTCATAAAAACCTCTGAAAAGCCGCAGGGGTGTTGGAGAGGCCGAACGGCATGACTAGCCATTCATAGGACCCGTACCGGGTCTTGAAGGCAGTCTTCCATTCTTCTCCTTTGGCAATTCGGATCAGATGGTATGCGTGCCGAAGGTTGATCTTTGTATGGATTTGAGCTTTTTGGGGGGCATCTAGTAGGTCAGTGATTAGAGGGAGAGGGTACTGCTCCTTCTTGGTCACTTTGTTTAGTGCTTGGAAATCAACACATAGCCGAAGGGAGCCATCTTTCTTTTGGACGAATAAGATTGGCACTCCGTGCAGGGAACGGGAGGCCTTGATGAACCCCATGTTCAGGTGTTTGTCAAGGAACTCATGCAGGGTTTCCAGTTCTGATTGTGATAACGAGTAGAGGGGTGGATGAGGCATCTTGGCACCATCTTCCGGGGTGATCTTGAGATCGTAGGGTCGGTGGGGTCCTAGAGTGTCAGCTTTTGTTTTGCTGAAAACATCAGCAAATTCGTGATACTCTTTTGAGACATTTTCGAGGTCGACCGGATTGGGGGGAACGGATGGAATGGATGAGGCCTTGGCCTATCATGCCAAGATGGCGTCGATGGCCGAAAGGTCCAGACAGAAAACTTGCGAACCTTCTAGTTTGCAGGCTCACGCAAAGGCGGCTGCATTGACTAGGGCTATCCATGGGGCTTCTAATTTTGGAGAGGATCCTGGTTGAGGCTGTGGCACCAGATGCTGGCTGAACCGATGGCTTTGGGACGTACCTAGGGTCATTAGCGGTTTTTAAGAACGTAATACTGCCCAATACCTAATCAATCAATGGATTGTAGTGGGTGAGCCAGTTGTGACCAAGTACTACCGATACAGACAAATCTAGTGACGTGATGTACATACGGATGGACTGTAGTTGTCCTGTCAAAAATTTGATTGGTAGTTCTACAGATTCGGTAATGACCACATTAGTAGTGCCATCAAATAGTTTAAGGGGAATTGAATCCATGGAAGTGGTGGGGATCTTATATTCCTGAACATAGGAAGATTCTATGAAACAGTGAGTAGAACCTGAATCGATCAGACATTTAAGAGGGGTCGCCGAGGAACTCGGTATCAAAATAGAAGATAGAGGGATTACCAAGGAATTAGGATTAAGAAGGGCAGAGGCATTAAGCTTAACCTCAGTTCCAGCACCTACCAAGTTGTTTGGCTCAGTCACCTCCACTAGTTCCTCAGTTTTGGTGTCTGGGATGCTAGTCGCCTTGCGGGTGGTAGATCTGGATTGTAGGGTCATAATCTTTAAGTGGTAAAGGGCATAGGAGGTAGTGTGAGTCTGAGTATACTGTCAGGCCTCGGTACTGCCGATGGTGCTGTTGGAATGGGCCAAGTCCTGCAGGCCGGTTGGGGTGGCTTGACTTCAACATACTCGTGCATTGTGCCCTACCTCCTGTGCATGCCACTAACTTGTAATGAGAACAGATACTCAGGCAGATGCCGAGGGTGTCTGCCCAAGTAAGGACTTCTGAACAGAAGGAGGAGAGTAGGGAGGTGTAAACCTAGTTGATACTCAGACTGAGGAACTATGTACACATATCCACTACTTATATAGGCTGAGAGGCGGAATGTGGAATAATGTCAAGTACACATACCAAGGTCCTGACTATTTGCCAAACATCACACCAGTCACAACCCTATGCCCTACTCCAGCGCTTATTACATAACCAAGAACGCGAAATGGAGATCATGTAAATTGGGAAAGATTGACCAAACCCTGACATCACCCCCCTCTCAATGCATGGCATCTCGACGTGGGCCTTGGAGAATAGGTTCAGCAAAAACATCCCATGAGATACCCTCTCATTCCATCCCATAAAGAGGAGCGGGGAGAGGCTCTACTCAGTTCGGCCCTCTCTCTACGATACAGTGGGAGAGTGAATTGGTGGACAGGTCATATGAAGTTAAAGATCTGGAACAGTGCCTCCTATGTATCCTCTCTTGCATCATTACAAGACACTCCTCCTGTGAACTCTTCGAATGTGCATGGAAGTATGACAGGGTTACCAAGGATAATAGGGTCTCCTAGGTAGTAGGACTGGCGAGCAGTATGCTTCTTCCGCCAAGGAAGGGATAGAGTGGGTCAAGGTTTGGCTGGAAGGTTAAGCTGCTTTTCAACCCTCTCTAGGTCCTCTGTGTCGATAGACCAGTGTGAGGAGAGTGGGGTAGTGACGGGTTGGAGAGGGATGAGGCTTTGTTGGCTAGACATGGCAATGTGGTGGAGGTGGTTGTTATAGGGCTGAAAGGATGGATAGGAATGAAAGAGGGTTTATATAAGTGTCAATGAAATGAAATGAAAACGTAAATGGAGCATAAGTGGAAAGAATCAATATCAGGTGGGACGTCGCTTAGTTTGGGGGGGCAGCTGGGTAACATGTGTTAGGAACCTCTCTTGTGTCCAATTGAAGAGATGCCATTTTGGGGCCTCTGTAGGGGATCATGGCAGCCTAGGACTAGTCTAAAAAAAAAAGCACCTAATGGTGCCAGTCACTTTCTCATTAATTTTCTTTGTAATTTTCGCTTATTTTCGCCTTTGTCACTAAAATTGTGGCATAAAAATTAATATTTGGATAGCTAAATATAGTATCCAATAGCCTCTAATTCACTATATTTTTTTCCTATTTTTCCTCATTTTTTCGAGGCTAAAAGCCTTTTATTTTGTTGAGGCCCAACTTCAGTGTCCATAAGAGTCCACAAACTCAGCTGAGTTTGCTAATCATATCCAAAACCAGTAATTATTCAAACTCAGTGTGGAGTTTGAATTGGTTACCAAGTGCATAGGCACAATGCTGTGCCCATTGCAACTGCACTGCTTCATGGCTATGCTAGCCACTTTAGCACAGGTATGGGGCTATGCAAGGCTTGACATGGCCAGTGTAAACAGACTAAAATAATGTACATATAAGGCATAAATGCTGTGTATGTGGTCTGTGCATGATCAAAGGCTGTGTAAGAAAATGACTCATAGTCAGGTACTGAAAGTTGATTGGCTAGGAACCTTCTAGAATATTCTACATTCTTCCATGTCCATTAATAGATAGAAGTTCTCGCCCTAGTGTAAATACAATATAAAAGGAGGACATCTCCCAAAAGAACAATATACATCAGCTTCTATCCTACCAGTCTGTGTGACTTGTGTGACTCTTTTCTTAGTCATCTGTTGATTTTCCAGTGACAGGGATTAGTACAGTTGATTTTCCTGTATTAGTCTTAGTTAAGTCGTTGATTTTCCTGCTTGACGCCAAGGGTGGGTGACATCCTTGTGATTCTACAGGGTGAGATTGGCTATTGATTTTCTAGTCGATTGCATTCTACTTTAAGGGTTGATCTGCTCAGTTGATTTTCCTGACCAGAGATACTCTACAGTTAAGTGTTGTTGCCTCACAAGCAATACATTTGTCCTGTCTTTACCTCAGAGTGAATTAACTTGAATCTCAAGTCAATCCACTTACTTCCTCTAGCCTCTGAGCACATTCCCTTCTTTTAGGAATACTTGGACCCCGATAGTGTCCATGAGCCTAATACAGACTTTGCAGACTATTAGTCTTTGCTGCTAAGAAACGCATTACAATCCAGTCGTCTTAATTTTGTCAAGTTATTACAGAGGGTTGTAACCAAGGTACAAATATTAAATTATTTCCAGAGTTGTGCTGCAGCAAATTTTAGTATTCTCTTAGACTTGTTTATTCCACAGTCATAGAGATTGGAAGTGTTATTAACTTAACACCACAGTCTTGACAGGTTCCAAAACAGCCTGGGTAAAGTTCTCTAGGGTTCAAAAGGAGAGGAACGTGTATAGGGTGGCTGAGATACACTGCAGAGCTTCTGGGTTTTGCCGATGAAATTCCGATACAAGTCGCCTGGCCCCTGAGACATCCCTTGCAGGTAGCCAGAGGTCATCTGCTGCCCCATAACCCTTCCAGCATACCAGATACTCCAGTCGTCCTCAGTGAACTCTGCTATCTAGAATCCTTTCAACCTCATACTCTGGAACTCCATCTTGGATGATAGGAGGAGGTGGAGGTTGAACATGTTGTTCAGGGATGGGATCCTCTTCATAAGGGCGTAGGAGGTTGATGGAGAAGACTGGGTGGGTATGGCCAAAGGACTGAGGGAGCTGGAGGCCATAGGCATTCCGTAAAACAACCTTGTTCACCACATATGGACCCAACCATTTGTGGTCTAGTTTCTTCATTGGACGAGTTGTTTTGATATTTTGTGCATTTAGCCAGACTTTATCACCAATCTTGTATGAGGGGGCAGCCTGTCGATGTAAATCATAGAATCATGCCATATCATCTGCAGCCTTTGCCAGGGCAGAGAGAGCCTCATCTGTAGCTGATTTTATATGTGTGGTAAACTCCTCCAATACTTCTAATCGAGTTTCTCGAGTTGGCTCTAGTCCAAGTCTGAGATGTTGGCCATTGTCAAGCATGAAGGGTGTGGTCTGCGTTGCAGAGTGAACTCAATTGTTGTATGCAAACTCGGCAAGGGAGATCCATTCTAGCCAATCATCCTGACATTGATTAACAAAGAGTCAGAGGTATTGCTCAATTTCCTGGTTAACTCGCTCAGTTTGGCCATCAGACTGAGGGTGATAGGCTGTAGAAGCAGCAACCTGAATGCCTAAGAGTTTATTTAACTCTCGCATGAATTGGGAGACAAATTGGATGCCTCGGTCACTGATGATTTCTTCCAGTAGGCCATGGAGTTTCCATATGTGGTCACAGAATAGTCGGGCAACCCCTACTGAGTTTACATCGGATGTGGTGGGAATTACATGTGCACACTTTGAAAGATGGTCTACAACTACTAGGAGAGCATTGTAGCCCTGACTGGTAGGTAGTTCAGTGATTAGGTTGACAGTGATAACCTGCCATCTACAATATGGGATACAATTGAGGAGGAGCTTGCCCATAGGGAGAGTAGGAAAGGTTTTGGTCCTATTACAGGGATCACAGGATTTTACATACTTGGCAATGTATCGTCCCATGCCAGGCCACCACTAGTTCCTTGATACAAGTTCAGTTGTCTTCCAGCGACCTGGATGTCCTGCCAGGCTTGTATTATGGTGTGCTTTGACAATGTCATATCGCAGTTTGGAGTCTAGGGGGACGTATACCTTGCCATGGTAGAGGATGAGGCCATTTTCTTCTGCCCATTCTTCACCTCGCAGGTTTCCTGAAGATCCGAGTTCTTTGAGTGCCTTCACAACCTTTTCATCTCGGTCTACATAGTCCCTAACCCTTTCCAGGAACTTATCAGCCTCCCCAGGAACTAACTGTGCATCTGTCGCACTGACACGGAATATGTTTGGCTGTAATAAAACTTGGTTCTGATTATCTTCCACTCCCTGCTGATGATCTACCTGTCTTAAGAGTGCATCAGGTTTCGTTGAATGCCTACCAGGATGGTGGATCAGTTCAAAGTCAAAGCGAGAGAGGTAGAGTGACCAGCAAGCTTGACAGTGATTGAGATTCTGTGCAGAACGGAAGTAAGTGAGGTTTTGATGGTCATTCAGGATCTCGATTTTGTACTTGGTTCCCTCTAGGATGTGACACCATTCTTCTAGACCACAAATGACAGAAAGTAGCTCTTTGTCATGGATTGCATAGTTACATTCTGTATCTGAGAGACTTTTTGAGACAAAGCCAACAGGTCTCCATTTTCCATCATCACAGAGTTGAGATAGTACGGCACCAGTTGCATATGCTGAGGCATCAGTCTCTAGGCGGAAGTGCTTGGTTTGATCTGGGAGGACAAAGATAGGGGTAGAAGTGATAAGACATTTGAGTTCATGTAAGGTGGCTTGTTCTGGTCCATCTGAAGTCCAGGACCACTGCATGTCTGCTTTGGTCAGGTTGTTCAGCGGTTTTTCAATGTGAGAAAATCCATCTACAAATCGGCAGTAGAAGTTGATAAAGCCAAGGAAGGATCTCACTTCTGTGACATTGCAAGGGATTGGCCAGTCTTGGACTCCTGCTACCTTTCCTGCAGAGAGGATGAGTCCAAGATACTCTACTTCTAGCTGTTCAAAGACACATTTCTCTGGCTTCAGATAGAGATTGTTAGCACGAAGGGTCTCGAGGACCTGTCGCACTACTTTCCGATGGGCTTCACGGGATTCAGTGAAGATGAGTATGTCATCGATGAATACTACCAGCACCCCTTCATGAATGAGCTCCTTGAATATTTCATTCATCATTGTTTGAAAGGTAGCTGGGCTGTTTGTGAGTCCAAAGAACATCACCAGGGGTTTTTATAGGCCTCAATTTGTCCGGAATGCTGCCTTCCATTCATCCCCTTCCTTTATGTGTACATTGTTATATCCCCAACGAACATCCAGCTTGGTGAAGTATTTGGCTCTAGCAGTGGAAACCTTGTTTATGATATCTGGCACGAGGGGTAGGGGGTAGGCATTCTTGATTGTTATCTTATTGAGTTTCCGATAATCTTGTACAAAGCGGAGCCCACTATCCTTCTTTGTAACAAAGAACACTGGAGAAGCCATAGGTGATTTTGAGGGATGAATACGATGGCTCTTCAAGTTTTCTTCGAGAAAGGCATCTAGTTCCCTCTGTTCATTAGGAGACATTGGATAGACCTTTGTGCTGAAGGATTTAGCACCTGGGATTAGCTCAATTGCATGGTCCCATGGCTTATGAGGAGTATCAAGTCCACATACCAAGACCCATCCGCCGGCAGTACCAACCAAGCAATCATCCTATATCCACAACCAAGTGCTCGCATTGCATGCATAACACTTGGTGCACCGGTCCCGGCTTGGCACATCTGCCATTCACACTCCTTGGTCCGTTTCACCTTGGGACTTCCTGTCCTTGTATTATCCTCGGACACATCCCCATTGTTTTATACTCGGCCACTCCCTATTGTCCCATCTTGAGTCACGATCACATTATCCTGCCTTTTATTGTTCTATTCCTGCTTTGCATTCCTTGTTCTAATTTTGTTCGTTGTGGACAATGACCACATGCTCTGCATATCTTGTTGTCCCACATTCCTTATTCCACATGTCGCTTCTTAACCTATATAAGTAGGACATGCATGTACATATTTCCTCATTCTGGGTATCGACTAGGCTTAGGCCCTTCTACCTTCTTCTCTTCTGTTAAGTCCTCGACTCGGGCTGGCATCCTCAGCATCCCCCCGAGTATCTGTCTGTTGCAAATACAGTGGTATGCATGGCAAGTAGGGCGCAACGCACGAGTATGTTGAAGCCAACGCCACTACTCTTGGCCTGCAGGACTTGGCCATAGTCCGCCCGACCTTTCGACAACACCCCTCGGCAGTACCAAAGTCCATCAGTAACCGACACTTGACAAGGAGGAAGTTTGTCAAAGGATTCTTTTGAAAAGACATCCTTGAATTCCTGATAAGGCTTGGGTACAAGTTCTTCAAATGATTTGATGGGTGTTAGCTCAGATGCCTTTTGGGCAAGCTGTTGCAACATGGTTGAGCCTGCTCCAATTTCCTTGTGATTGTCTTCGACAAAGACCACAAAGAGTCTGTCCCCATCCTCCAGTGAATATAATGGTTCTTCCACTACAGCTAGGGAAATGCACGGGTCAGGCCAACCCGCACGGGTCACCGGGTCGGGTGTCCTTGGGTGTGGGTGCGGGTCAAGCTGCGAGCACCCGTGACCCAGGCCCAACCCGGGGCGTCAACTCCGACACGAACGCAACTTACGCGTACGCGCATGCACCGACACGAACACAACGCCCAGAATGCGACGGAAGCGCTGTACGCGCATGCGACACCATGAACGCGACAAATGTGCCGTACGAGTCATACACGCCGTATGCGCCGTACGCGTCGTACGCGCCATATGCGCCATACGCGTCGTACGCGCCGTATGTGCCGTACGCGTCGTACGTGCCGTATGCACCATACGAGTCGTATGCGCCGTACGTGCCGCACGCGCTGTATGCGCCGTACGTGCCATATGCGCCGTACGTGTTGTATGCGCCGTACGCGCCATACGCGCCGCACGCGTCGTAGGTGCCCGCGTCGTACGCGCCGTATGCTTTGTATGTGCCATATGCACCGTACACGCCATACGCGCTGCACGCACCCTACGCCTCGTACGCGCCGTATGCGCCATATGCGCCGCACGCGCCATACGCATCGTATGCGCCGTACGCATCATACGCGCCGTACGCGTCGTACGCGCCGTATGCGCCGCACGCGTGTGGGTGCGGCGCGCACCCGACACCCGTCGACCCATGGGTTGACAGGTTCAGGTTTCCCATGGGTCGGGTGCGGGTCACCCACATTTGACCCGTGGGTGACCCGTGCCATTCCCTAACTACAGCAGTGCCTTGTCTAGGAGGAGGGGTAGCGCTCTTTTTGATGTCTGCTACCGTCTCAGAAATAGGTCTCCTGCTGGATAAATTGGTACCACATGACTCAGGGTATCATGTCATCTTCACTTCATGAGTCCTCCAGTCAATCTCTGGGTTATGTTCAGTGAGCCAAGTATGCCCTAGGATGATTCCCAGGTGGCCCAGGCTGGTGATAGAGAAGGTAGCCTGCTCTGAGTGATCTCCAAATATGCAGATAAGGTCAACCTCCTTCTTGATCAAACCTGCTTCATTTGGAGTGCCATCAATGTTATAGACTAGTATAGCATGAGAGAGACGACGGGTTTTGAGCCTCTCAGCTCGGATAAATTCAATGTCAATGAACATTCCAGTGGCACCACTGTCAAGAAGTGCATCAATTGCCAGGGGGCATCCAGTGTCAACTGATTGGACTTTCAAAGGGACTCTTGTACATCAGTGGGTGTCAGTGGAGTGTACATAGATATGAGGAGGGCACTGTTCTTTGGAGGTTAGAATGATGGGTTTTGTTTCAGGCATGGCTGGTCAGATTTCAGTCTGATCTGGGGATGGTAAAGGAGATAGCATTTCTCTTGTAATCCCTAGTGTACATGCTTCAAGAACTGAAAACCAATTTGTTGAGCAGGGCATGTCTTTCACCGCCGACTTGCCTAAAAACCCTGTTCCCCTCCTTCCTCCTGAGTCTGGACCTTTGCCTTCTGTGCCATCTTCCGAGCATCTAGTGCAGCAGCTACTGATTCAGAAACCATACTTGCAAGCATTGCTTCAGAAATATTGGTGCAGACACATTCCTTGTGGGGTTCTGGATATGCTGGAGAAATGTCTCCTTGCTTGCCACAGTTATAACAGGTCCGTGTCTCAGTGCAATGATGATTGGAGTCTATGTCTATGAGGGTTGCAGAGTTAGGTACAGGAGTAACTGGAGTGCTGTGGGTACGGGTTGGAATGATGTGATGGGAGCTCTGGGGTGCTTGGGCTCACTTAACCTCTACAAAGCAACGGTGGTTGCGATCGATTTGACAAGCTGCATCCTTCCAAGCCTTGAGGTTAGATGGGAGGAAGGGTTGAGCATGGATCTTGTCTAGAATCATCGTTGGGAGCCCTCTTACATAAGCATCTTCGAGGGCCTCATTATTGAAACCTGTCCTTCCTGCCAGTATCTCAAATTGCATGGTATAATCATCTGCTAACATGTTAGATGTCATCTTGAGGTTGTGCAGTTTGGTACGGGCCATTCTGGCACGGTCTGGGTCACCAAAGGCCTCTTCAACCTGCTTAACAAAATCATTGAAGGTAGTGATCGAAGAAGTCCCATTGATGATTGTTTGGGTCTTATCATGTGCCCAGATTGCTGCAGAGCCCTTTGACATAAAAGAGAGAGCATACAATATCTTTGTCTTTTCATCAGGAAATAACCCTGACTGAAGAGTGATGGAGAGTTTTACTGCACAAATGAATCCTTCTGTATCTGCTCTGTCTCCATTGAACCTCTCTGGATCAGCTGCCTTGATGGTGTGATGAGAGGAGGAGGATATGTAAGAAGGAGGGTGAACTGCTATGTGTTGTGTTGTAGCAACTGCGGCAGCCGATGCAGCATTGGCTAGATTGTTTTGAATGCCACCCAGCTGGCCTTGGAGCACCTGATTCTGGTGCTATAGGTGCCTCAGTTGTTCCACTTGGGTGGCAAGCAGGGTTCTGAGAAAGACACCCTGTTCACCCAGGGATTCCCAGTATGCTTCAGGTAATTGGTCTGACATGATATAGATAGGGAATGGCACGGGTCACCCACGGGTCAAATGTGGGTGACCCGCACCCGACCCATGGGAAACCCGAACCCGTCAACCCATGGGTTTTTTCCCACGGGTTGACGGGTGTCGGGTGCGTGCCGCACCCGCACGCGACGTACGACACAAATGCGGCGTACAAACGTGCCGTACGCGCACGTGACATACGACACAAACGCGCCATACGCGCACGCGATGTACGACACAAACGCGCCGTACGTGTGCGCGATGTACGACATGAACGCACCGTACGCACGCGCGACGTACGGCACGAACGCGCCGTACGCGCACGCGACGTATGACATGAACGCGCACGCGACATATGACATGAACGCGCACGCGACGTATGACATGAACGCACACGCGACGTACGACATGAACGCGCATGCAACGTATGACATGAACGTGCACGCGACGTACAACATGAACGCGCACGCGACGTACGACATGAACACGCCGCACGCGTGCGTGTCATACGCGTCAGCATACGGCGCATTGGTGTCGGTGCGTTCGTGTCAGCGCGTGCGCATATGGCGCATTGGTGTCGGCACGTTCGTGTCGGCGTGTGCGCGTGCAGCGCGTTGGTGTCGGCACGTGGGCGTACGGCGCATTCGTGTCATACACGTGCACGTACGGCGCGGTCGTGTCGTACGTGTGCGCGTGTGGCGCGTGCGTGTCGTATGCGTGTACAAGGTTGAGGCGGCGGGTTGGGCCGGGTCACGGGTGCTCTCGGCTTGACCTGCACCCAAACCCAAGGGCACCCGACCCGGTGACCCGTGCGGGGTACCCTAACCCGTGCTATTCCCTAGATATAGAGGTGGAATGTGATAAGGAAGATGTGTGAGGTTGTCCTTGGTTAGCTTGATCTTCTGTTAGGGCGACACTATTGACAAGGTCACAATGGCAAGATAATCCTATATTCATGAGCTGAAAGGGGATATTCCACCTGGTGTAGCGGTAATCCTCAGTTTATACAAGGTCTACTATCAAGAAATACATGTAAAGCTCACCTGGTGTAGCGGTAATCCTCAGAGATCAAGCTGAGGAGTCACTGTCACACCAGTCACAACCCTATGCCCTACTCTGGTACTTATTACATAACCAAGAACGCGAAATGGAGATCATGTAAATGGGAAAAGATTGACCAAACCCTGACACCAAACCTCCAAAGATTCTAAGGCCAAGGTTCCGCTCTTTTGATAAACAACGTGCAGGATCATCATGTACCTTACTCCCTTGTTCTTTGTTCTGTATCAGCCCCTTGTACTCTTTCCTCCCCTTGTCTTTACTTGGCAAAAGTTAGTACAAGACTAGATACATGTATATAAGACACCAGTTGACTAGACTATTTACCAGTACAAATATTGACTTAATTCTACATCATAGTTTGTGATTCAGTTCCGGTAAACTTTCTAAGTTTCCAAAATTAGGGACAGACGATCGAGGAGGGCGCAACACATAAGTTGAAGCCAAGTCCCTGCAACCTCAAACCACTTGAACTACCTAATACCAAGAACAGTCCTAGGCTCCCAGCGCTTCCCATTTTCTGACCCTTCCCACTTCCATCTGTGAACCTGCGACCTCTAGTCCCTCTGCCTCCAGAGTATGAACCCTGTTAAGTCCACATGTCAGGCGCTTAGCTAGTACTTCCAAAAGGGCTATCCGGGTCAGCATGTCAAGATTCGGTGACGCCGA
>QLPG01009149.1:0-38748 GCA_003314385.1 Gomphus sp. MG54 | reverse complement strand
CTAACCCGGAAAACCCCCTCGGAAGTACTAGCTAAGCGCCTGACACGCGGACTTAACACATAAGGAATAGAGAACAATAAGGTATGAAGAATCATGTGGAGGTATTGTCCACAATAATCAAGAATAGAACAAGGAATGTGGACGAGAATAGAACAATGAAGTATGACTGAGAACAAAAGAGTGAGCAAGAATAGAACAATGGAAAATAGCCAAATATAAAATAATAGGGCCATGACCAAATAATAGTGTCAAGTACATGTACCAAGAACCATCCACTCAGCAATGCTGACCGAGCAACCATTCTATATCCACGACTGTCAAGCATCGGATACTGATGGACTTCGGTACTGCTGAGGGGTGTTGGCAAAAGGTCGGGTGGACTATGGCCAAGTCCTGGAGGCCAGGAGTAGTGGTGTTGGCTTCAACGTACTCGTGCATTGCGCCCTACTTGCCGTGTGTGCCACTGTATTTGCAACAGACAGATACTTGGGGGGATGCTGAGAATGCCGGCCCGAGTCGAGGACTTAACAGAGGAGAAGAAGGTAGAAGGGCCTAAGCCTAGTCGATACCCAGAATGAGGAAGTATGTACATACATGTCCTACTTATATAGGTTAAGAAGCGACATGTGGAATAAGAAATGTGGAACAATAAGGTATGTAGAGCCTGTGGTTATTGTCCACAATGAATAAAATTAGAATAAGGAATGCTGTCAAGCCCGCAACACCGAGTACCGACTCACTTGGGAATACCAACTAACCGGCCCTCACCCGCATTATCTCACACCACCGCGTGGCCTCGGCTCGGTACGTTCGGTACATTGTATGGACCACTCCCCTCATACACCCCCTTCCATTGTTCCTTCACCCCCTATCCACTCCTTTACCTGTTTCCCCCAAACAACATGACGGCCACTCATTGTCTTGGCCATTGCCATTGTTTTATCTTAGGCCGTCCTCTATTGTTCTATTCCCGCCCACCATTTCATTATCTTATTTTCAGCCATACTCTATTATTCTAATACCGCTTACATTCCTTATTCTATTTCTGATCACTGTGGACAATGCCTCCATGTGGTTGCCTCATACCTTATTGTTTCCATTCCTTACGCCACCCTGTTCCACATCTTGCTTCTTAACTATAAAAGTAGCGGGATGTATGTAGATAGTTCTTCACTCAGAATATTGATTGATTCGCACCCCTTTGTCCGCTCTCTATTTCTAAAAGTCCTTCACTTGAGCCGACGCCCTTGGCATCCTCTCAAGGCTCCTCTCGCTACCCAAATTAGTGGCACGCATGAAACAGCAGGGTGCAACGCAAGAGCACGTTGAAGCCTAGCCACCCCGTAACGGTTTGCAGGACTTTACCGATATCTCGGCGTCACCGAATCTTGACAAATGCAATGTGGGGATAGAACAATAAAAGACAGGATAATAGAATGTGTCCAAAGATAGGACAATAGGAGGTGCGAGACTATAAGACAAGGCTCATAACTGAGGATAGTACAAGGACACGAAGTCCCGAGGTGAAAAGGGCTGAGGGGTGGGGACAGGGAGTGTAGATGGTGGATGTGCTGAGCCGAAACCAGCATACCAAGTGTCATGCATGCAACGCAGGTACTTGGTCATGGATATAAGATGATTGCTTGGTCAGCAATGCTGAATAGACGTGTCTCGGTACGGTACTTGACAACGACCAAGTGCCCACGCCGCATGCATAACACTTGGTACACTGGCCTTGGCTCGGTACATCCACCATCCACACCCCTTGTCCCTCACCCTTTAGTCCACCTTACCTCGCGACTTCCTGTTCTTGTGTTATCCTCAAGTACAACCCTTATTTTATAATCGGACACTTCCTATTGTTCTACCCTCGACCACACTCCTATTATCCTATCCTTTATTGTTCTATGACCGTTTACATTCCTTCATTCTAATTTTACTTATTGTGGACAATAACCGCATGCCCTGCATTCCTTGTTGTTCCACATTCCTTATTCCACATGTCACTTCTTAACCTATATAAGTAGGACATGCATGTACATATTTCCTCATTCTGGGTATCAACTAGGCTTAGGCCCTTCTACCTTCTTCTCCTCTGTAAAGTCCTTGACTTGGGCTGGCATCATCAGCATCCTCCCGAGTACCTGTCTGTTGCAAAACCAGTGGCATGCATGGTAAGTAGGGTGCAATGCATGAGTACGTTGAAGCCAACGCCACTACTCTTGGCCTGCAGGACTTGGCCATAGTCTACCCAACCCTTTGACAACACCCCTCGGCAGTACCAAAGTCCGTTAGTATCCAAAGCTTGACAAATAGGCGAATAGTAAATGTCCCAAAGGAGATCGGTTACAGGGAAGGAAGGGGAATGAAAGAATAACAATGAATAGAGGAGGTGAGATGAGGAAAGTGAACCAAATGATAAGCTGAATGTACTGAGCCGAGACCACATACTAGTGAGGAATGACTTGTCACTGGTGTGGAATTAAACAGTAAGGGTCAATCGGTTGGTACTACCGAGTGAACCGGAGCTTAGTATCATGGGCTTGACATATATGCCCTCAGCCCTCAAACTATATGCACTACGTGTATCTGTCTTAGTATCACATGCATCCGTCAATATGCTCTACTCATTTACGTCAATCACCACATACTTACAAATCTATTTTCACTTCATTTATGTTTAATATCCTTTTCATTACGTTCTGCTCCACTTTTCTTATTTGTAATTCCATTGTATCTCTAATATCTGATCTATTACTATGTTCCTTATAGGGAAACTCTATTGGGAATCAGGGTGACATGTCACCCCTCAATGTCATGGAGGAGATCAAGATTGGGATATAGTATTTCTGTTCTCGCTTTTTACAATCCTTGGACTTTCTTATCTATTATAGAAATCTGGTCAACTCCTTGTAGATTTGAAATTAGTATAAAGATCGTGTACATTCTATAGTTCAGTCTTCAGTCAGATAATTGACTAAGATTTTGACTAAGCTTCCTTCCATTCATCTTAGACTTAATTATGTTCTCACTCTTTACAAAATTAGGGTCCAGTATGATCTGGTAGGTGCAACATTAAAGTTGAAGCCTTACCCTACTCTGAACCTTGCCATTGCTTTAACCTTGAGAGATATTAGGCTTAATTACAACTACTTCATTCTTTTATATCATAACAGTATTATCTGACTTCTACACCTGATCATACCTTTGCATATCATCTTTGTATACCATGACCATCATGAATGCTCAATCAATCACTCGTAATCTACCCTTCATTATAAAAGTCCTGAACTAGTTGCAGGAGATTTCCAAACTTCTATGACTGTCAGAACAACCTTCAATTTACAAAGCTAGCCTGTCAGGTGGAAATACTCCTTCTGAGGATAATGATGATGAAGAACTGATTGATGATAATGACATTGACAAAGCAAACCCGAACCCTACTCTTAATACAAATGCTAGCACTGACAAGATCATCAAAGCACTTGTCGAGTGATTAGCCCAACCACTCCCTAAATCCAATTCCAATCCTGGCCATCATGCCAAGATTCACGAGCCTAAGGTTTACAATGACACCAACCAAGCTAAGCTTCACACATTCTTCTTGTAATGCATGCTGAACTTTTGAGACCATCCATCTGTCTTTTTGTCAGATGCATCAAGAGTCCAGTATGCTATCTCATACTTCACAGGCCCTGTACTTTAGTACTTTGAGCCTGCCATTCTAGGCAAAATCTGACCCGAGCCTAGTTGGCTTAGGGTCTAGAGAGACTTTTGACAAGAACTCGAAACAAATTTCTGTCCATTCAACAATGCTACATAAGCAGAAATCAAACTCGGTAAGATAGTCATAAAAGATTATCATTGAGTAGCACACTACTTCATCGACTTTGCCCAAGCCTCCTGTTAAATCTGCATGTCAGCGCTTAGCTAGAGGCTTTCAGAAGGGTTCCTGGAGGTTCCAAATGGTTTCTAAGGGGGGGTTCATACTCCAGAGGTGGAGGGACTAGAGGTTGTGGGTTCACAGTTGGAATCAGAAAGGGACCAAAAGATGGGAAGCGCCAGAGGGTCTAGGACTGTTTATGGTATTAGGTGGTTCAAGTAGTTCGAGGTTGCAGGGACTTGGCTTCAACTTATGTGTTGCACCCTCCTCGATCATCTGTCTCTAATTTCAGAAAGTCAGAAAGTTTACCAGAATTGAATCAGAAACTACGATGCAGAATTAAGTCAATATTCATACTGGCAAATAGTCCAGTCAACTGGTGTCTTATATACATGTATCTAGTCTTGTACTAACTTTTGCCAAGTACAGACAAGGGAGGGAAGAGAGTACAAGGGGCAATACAGAATGAAGAACAAGAGAGTAAGGTATACCATGATTCTACCTATCATTTATCAAAGGAGCAGAACCTTGGCTTTGTGTTACATACCATTGCAATGGTTGGTGAATACATGTAACAAATTGCTGTTTAAATAGTGCCCACAGACTAATGCCAGATAACCTGGCATAGTGGCCTTTTGGCCCAGTTGAAAGAACACATCACTGTGGGAATTTGTTGCCTTTTACAGTATGCCAGGTTGCAAAGGTCAGCGGTTCAAATCCCTGTGTGCGCAATAAATTAGAGGGTTGTTGCAATCACTTGGACCCCAGGAACCCTGGCTTACATGATGTCCATGACATCATGGGGGTCTGCTATGTCAAATAGTAATTAGAGTGCTTGGAGGGAGGCCTGAGAAATCTGTTAAGATATCATCACTACGGCACCTCGAGGGCTCGGTACCTAAGGGAAAGGTACTGTTACATACCATTGCAATGGTTGGTGAATACATGTAACAAATTGCTGTTTAAATAGTGCCTACAGACTAATGCCAGATAACCTGGCATAGTGGCCTTTTGGCCCAGTTGAAAGAACACATCACTGTGGGAATTTGTTACCTTTTACACTTTGGAATCTTCAGAGATTCAGGAACGCAGAACCTCGGGTTGATACAATGGAATTCAGAAAGCAGTTGTTTAGGCTTTGGGTGGTCGGAAAGGTCCCAGAAACAGTATGGGTGGTTGTGGGGATTAATGTCAGGAACTATACGCTGGCAAGCCCAACTATTTAATTCAGCCCAACTCCGCTCTCGCTCGCTATTCAACATAATGCCCTCAGCTCACAGACTATATGTACCTCGTGTATCTATCTTGGCATCACATGCTCCTGTCAATTCACTCCACTCATTTACATCACATTCCATATGCTCGTTATTCCATTCCGTCTTCATTTACGTTTAATATCCTTTCATTTACATTTCATTCTATTTTCATCTATTTGCAATTCCGCTCAGTCTTTTATGTCCGATCTGTTATTACGTTCCTTAGGGTAACTCTGTTGGGAATTGGAGTGACATGTCACTCCACAATGTCACGGAGGAGATCTTTATTTGGGACATAGTATTTCTGTTTCTCGCTTTTCACGATCCTCGGCTTTCTCATTCTATTATAGGAACCTATTCGACTCCTAGTAGATTAGAAAGTAGTATAAAAGATCTTGTACTCATAGTTTAGTCTTCAGTCAGAAAATCAATCTTGATTCGACTAAGGTTCCTCTGTTCACTTCTGTCTATCTCGCCTTTATGAAATTGGGGACCATGTGGTCTAGTAGGCGCAACGCAATACGTTGAAGCCAAGCCCCATCCAGAACCTTGCCATTGCCTCATCTTTGGGAGATTAAATATATTACAATTACATCCTTTCTCTACATCATAACAATTAATGTAGGTTTATTGGCGGCATGGGCCATAACACCTCCACTCGTACTCAGTAGAACAATACTGCCCTTGCGTATGTGGTATACAAAGGGTTAGCCAAGTACATCAAGGATAGCCTCCTTCACTTTCCTCGATTCAAATCCCTTGCCAAACTCAGACAGTTTTCACTCAAGATTGACAGCAGGTACTGGGAATGCAAGGAGTATGATAACTTTGGAAATCCTTCAAAGCTGAATGTGTCCACTTCTAACTGCTTCAACTCTAACAACAACAATCAGTCTTCCTCTAATTCTAACAACTCAAACAACAAGAGAAGTAAGAAGGGGGGGAATAAGAATGGCAATAATAAGTCTTCCAATAATAATAACAACGCTAATGACATTTCATCTAAGCTCGGAAAAGATGGGAAGCTATTGCCTGAAGAACTTCAAAGGCAAATTGACATGGGACACTGTCTCTTGTATGCTTCAAAAGGTTACATGGTCAAGGATTGCCCCAAATCCAATTCCCAACCCTCATTGACTTCTTCTTCTAATAATAACAACAACAAAAATTGACAAAGGCGTGCATGACAAAGGCGAGCATGACCAACACCAAAGCTGAAGACACTACAGCGACAGAGTTAAAAAAATAAGCAGCGACCTCAGAAATGCACAAGCTGAGGATTGTATTAGCCTCACTCACATGCTCTTCTTAAATGCCCTTTCTCCTGTTTCTCATGTATCTTCTACTTCTGAGACTTCAAAAACTTCCTTAATAGTTAATTTGACTTGCTCTAGTATTCCCAAGTTTCCTTTAGTTATGCTCTTAGATTGTGGTTCTTCAGACTGTTTTATTAAATCATAAGTTGTGCAGAAATATTCTTTGCCTACTAACTCTGTTCCTCCTATTCCGTTGAAACTATTTGACAGTTCTACTAACTCTGTTATTACTCAGTCCACTACAATCCCTATCCAATTTCCAACCAGCGAACTTCAGAATGTTATCTTCTATGTAACATTGTTGGATGGCAGTTGCTCTGCAGTACTCGGCTTCAACTGGCTCACCTGCTACAATCCATTTTATGCTGTGTGGTCATTTGTGCATGAAATTAGGCTGATCATTCGGTCAGCACTGCCAAGTTATACAATACTTGATATACATACTTGACAATATCACAGAAACAAAAGGGATCTTGATTCTTCCCTTACATTCACAAAATCCAGCTGTATTACTTCTTCACATAGTAAACTATCTCACATAGTGCTAGTGTTTTATAGTTAGAGTGCACCATAAGCACTGGCACTTCAAGCACTATAATTGATACTCTCTCTGTCTCTCTGTCTCTCTCTTGGGGTCAACTTAAACTGCTTAATCTAAATTAAAAGTGTTGTAACAATCATGGTAGAGGATACAATCATTTGATGTCGTTATTCATGAACCAGCAGTCAAGTTCTGTGGAAATCCTGAAAAATCTACTTGATCTTGAATGGCTTGACCACCGATCGTGAAGGAAATCCGCAATCGTAACCGCACTTGAGCCTATGTTCAATGAGCAACCCTGAGAAAGAGCATGAAGGGATCCTGCACGTACTCCAGCTGGTGCCATAACTCGCATCTGCTGAGTTTCTGTTGCCCCTGGATTGATCTGTGGACTAGACATGGGTAGCATCTGAAGCTGCTGTGTCTTTGCTCATGGTCAGAGGAGAGTCAGTGGACATAGGGAACTAAAGGTACATACTTTGGGAACGGCAGCTTGAAAGTTCAGGCTACCTGCTGGTGTCAACCCTGTAACTTGGAACCTCGCTAAAATATTGACAACGCCTGGCCTACTAGCTGATACCTGCGGTGTTAATGTGATCTTCATTTCATGTTTCTCGTATGCTGTATATGCTGGCATTCTAGGCAATGTGGGCGGGGTTGGAACAGGAGCAGGAGCAGGAGTTGCATCAAACAACGAAGACGAAGCCGCCGGTGGCTGGGTCGCAGGGGTCGAAAGGCTCGTTGAAGGGGATTGAGTGTTACCGGGGGATGTCGAATCGAATAAACCCAGGATATCATCGATTGCACTCCTTTGTGATTTCACCGAAGGAGAAGAGTGCGAGACTGAACCTGCAGATAACCCAAACATAGATGCCAAATCGCCCTGGGGGCCTTTTTGCCCATTGATTGAAGTCGTGGTAGAAGGGGTATCATCAAGATCAATCATCTATAGGATTATACATCAGTGAGAGGTCGAATATGTATTGGCGAGTTGTTTACATCGGCATCTGTTCGTAATGATCCGACTGGTTTATTTTCGCTTACTGCAAATTTAGTTAAGCCACGGTGATACATCGAGAAACAAACTTCACTCACCAACACCAATAACAGTTGCTTTCAGTTCAGGCGCTGGCATTCGTTCGAGCACGCCAACGAATATTTCCCTCTGGTTGAACAAACTAGCGAACTCCACTGAACGTTGTTGTATTTCAAGCTCGGGACTGGTCGCAAAGGCACTCAACATCTCTATGATGCGTTCCCTTTGCTTAACAGTGGTCCGTGGTCGACTCGAGAGCTTAGTTAATGATGTGAGAACGAATTGGCGAATAAGGTAATTGGCGTAGGGGGATTGAAGGACATTTTCAAACAACTCGACGATATCAGAATCACGTATCTCAAGGTTAAGATGAGCTCAAGCTTCAAACGATTATCTAGAAAGCACATACTGGTTTGGCATCTTCCTCTTCAACTATACCAGTTTCTAACATGATTTCACTATACTCGCCAATGATCCAAACGGCAGCGATTGTGAGAGATTCCTGAGATACGTCAGCCTGAAGGGCCGTGTATAGTCGGGACGCCGTGTATGCTTGCAGCTCAGGAGTGTGGGCGACAAGGCGGATAAAGCCTGATAATACCTCTTCTCGAACATAATTACCAGCCTGCACCAACGATGCGTTTATTAACATAAAATCACGTAAGCAGAGGTGACGCACAAGTTTAAGAACCCGGAGGACAGTATCAATGTGCCAACGTTTATTTGGCGCGAAGCGCTCCGCAGCTTGGCAGATTTGTGTGGTCATGGCAAGCTTAAACTCATTGTCCGCGACCTCAAGAAATGCAAGAAGTTCCCTGATAAGTACTCGGACGTTGTTTTCTTGAACAAGGGCGTATGATAACTCCAGAGCTCGCCGGCGTATAGATATGTCGCCATCCCGAAGGCAATCAAGGATCGTGTTCCGATGACGAAGTACAGCATTAGTGTCCATTGCTACTACTTTATTCAGGGTGTGAAGAGCAACATAACTGCATGGCCTGTCAGAAGGCGAAGTGGATAAAAAGATGATTAAACAGTACCGAATGTTGTTGTCTCGATTACTGAGGAATTTCCCAAGTATGTTGATGGCCATTACCCGTAAACCACTATCGGCCTCAATCTCAAGGACAGTCGATACCGTTTCATATAAAATGGAGTTTCCAACATTTTTACTTGAATCGGTATTGGTGGCAACTTGAGCAAGAATATCATTCATAGTCTCACTGGCTTGCTCATCCCCTCGACCGAGTAATCGTAAAAGGCGAAGGACTTTCACCTGCAAGAATGGGTCGGTGATACCAGAGACGTCATGTTCTGGACTGTATCCCGTAGTCACCAATGATTTCAATTGGCGGACTAAAATGGGAACCGCCTGGAGAGTGTGTAAGTGATCTAAATTTTAAAGGAGTGCCAGATATATATGCACGGTACGAAATTCGTCAAGACAATTTGGCTCAGCCTGGCACATCTCCGTAATCAGCGTGATTCCAGTTAAAAGTACGCCATGATTGCGATCAGATAATAAGTTTTTGGCTTTTGAGATGAAATGGTCGATGAGCTCTGGCACTTTGCGAACGATTCGAAGTGCACACAAAGCAGCCTAAGGGATATAGGTAAGTTGATCAATATCAGTAAAAATATATGTAAACCTTCTTTCGAATATATGTATTACTTGAACCCAATAGTTTCTCCACTTCATTGCACAAATCTCTTGACATCTCCTCGGAGGCGATATTCGCAAAGGTGCACAATGCCAGACCTACCGCGTACATATTGGAATGATTCATGTCACTTAAGACCATTAGGAGTTATGAAGCGTATGACAAGTGATAGACACACTTTTTGAGGGAGTTTGTGACTAGAGTTAAAACCTCTTGATTCTCGTCGAGTAGCAACATGATACCCAGATAACCCAAACGTTTGTCGGAGAATCGAGGGCTCGCCACTAGCTTCAGGCATTCAATTTGACCGAAGTGAGCAGGATAGCCTAGCATATGGATGTACAACAGCTTTGCTATACTGTTGTGCCGTGCAGACGAATCCTCCTCCCTGAACGAAGTTCGAATGGAGGCAGACTCCTTCTGAATGAGGTTTCGTTCATCCGCTAACGTCTGCACAAACCGAGTGTTCATGAAGGACGGACAACTTTGCTGCAGGCTGTGTCATACCTTACATGCTCGGATAGCCTTAATGAGGGCTGATTTTGGTTCGTAATGGTCAAATTATTAGCAACACAAGCTCAACAGAGGGAGTACCTTTCAAGTTGTGGTAGACCATTTTCTCGGTAAACCTGTCGTGCGATGACCGGAATGGAAGTTCCACGAGAACAAGTCACAAAGTCACGCTCTTTGAACTGAATATGACTACTATTGCTCTTACACCGGATTGCGGAATGTATACAAAGGCCTATCAATTATGAAAAGTGCGATTCATCAAGGAGACTCCCTTCTGCTATGGAGGAAGTTATCCACTCTGTCATAATAACATGGCGTCGTTTGGTTCTTCGGGTAGGGAATGAGATGCTGCTCCAGCGGAACAAAATAAACTCACTTCGATGTCTTGCGCAACAGTTGAATACGCCTGCTCTCATCGCGTTTATCATACAGGACATGTGTGAGCTTCGGATCGTCTAGATCGACGATCACGCCGCCATGTTTGATAATCTCGTTTCGAGCATCTTGAAAACTATTTTCTTACTGATAAGAAACGGGTTCTCGGTGACAAAATTCCAACCCGACCAACCTTTTTTCGATGTCGGAAGCCCACTTACGGTTATTGCCAACAGGCATTTGACTCTTGCTCGCGTTGTCTGCAGTATCAAGGTAAAAGCAACTGGTGGGATGGCATGATCAGTCTTTGAATGCCTTTTTTCGACAAATGAAGTTCTTGTAACGCACAGGTGTTTAAAGAGCATGTCCTGGTCATACTCCATAGCAGACTGATCACCCATAGTGATACCCTGCGGCTCTTCGTGTTCTGGTAAGTTAGACTGAATACCACCATATAACGTGGTTATGTCGAGTTCATCTGTGTCGGAAGGTTCGGTGTCGTCATGATGTATGTCCAGATTATCCGAATCATAGTCCACCGTTTCTTCTTCCGGAGCTTCACGAATATCGTCGTTGACTTCCGTGTTCTCGTTGCTCTTAGTTCCCTCAAGCCATTCTTCATGAAGCCCTTCCTCTCCTGGCTGGGATGAGTCAAATGGTACGGGAGGTTGCTCCAACAGCGGATTGTCAACAGATGTCCCGATTGCGTCATCCATATCAGAATTGTGTAGATCATAATCTTGGTCAAGTTGGCGAGCCTCTGTGGCATGGAAAAAATATCTTTCATAATGGTAACAAATAAATCATATGCGAAGGAAATGAAACAGGATCCACGCACCGCTTTTTTAGAGGTAATCGTTCTGCTCTGGCAATGGATTCCTTTATCCATGTCGATCTGATGATATCTAATTGGTCCTTTTTGATGATCGATGCAATGGATGGAGCTACAATGTTTTCTTGACACTTATGGAGTTTCACGACGAAAATAACTTACGAGTTGTCGTACCATCATATACTATCAATGAAGTGTCCTTTCGAGGCAACTGCATGTAGTCACCGCCATGGGCAAATATTCTGGATGGATGCGGCGAGAGATTCAAGAGTATTATTTTTTTCAGTAAATCACGATAACTCACAATGTCTCAAGTTCATTTTTATCTCGCTTGGCGTCCGGTGACTTTGGATCCGGTGTGACCTCTGTAATAAATGTTGAGAAAAAAAATACAAGCATGTCTATTACCTGTACTTACGAAATTTCATGCCATCAAATATGGAAGACTTCACATGTACCCCCTTTACATCAGCCCCTTGGTATTGGGGGAGAAGAACAGGCTGAGGAGCCTTTTAACAAATTTATTATTGGCAAGACAAGCTATGCCTGACCTTTTTATGATTTCCTCTACGCTTTTTCTGGCCATCACTGAGCTTATGGCATTAGCCAGCTCTTGGAGACAAGATTGGCAGAATGTTACCCTGAGTCCGAGGTCTTCCTTTTTCTCACGCTTTGAATACTCTCAAAAAGGGCTGAAAGATGTAGCTATAAACGCTTGCATCATTGAAAAGAAACTGCTGACCTGAGGCTGTTAAACAGTCCTCCGCAGAAAGATCGTCACGAATAGATAACGCTCGAGGGAATCGCATAGTAAGGTTCAGGTGATACTGGTCTGTAGGAGGATATTCGATTAAACATAAAAGGACAGATGATCAAAGTCCATATTCACCAGAAGTAACAATCTCTGATGCTTTAACTTTAAGCACGAATGAGCTGGGCACAAAGGATTAAATAGGAAGGGATTTAATCAACTTAATCACGTACTCTGTAGGGTCCAAATATACGTCGCCCTTGTCTTCGTTTCCTTTCTTGGAGGTCTGAAGAAAAGAAGGTGGGTCGTCTTTGATCCAGGGCTTCCACGGTTTCGCTCTCAGCCAAACATAGTCAGCAAAAGAAAGACCAGATCCTATTCTGACAAAGGAACTATATCTGGGAGCCAATCAGTCAGGAGGATGAGGGTTGGGAAAAAACTTGAATATCCACTTTGGTTCCTCGTCATCTTTATCTGGCTCACGGTCATCACGCACGGCACAAATGAGTGTTGATACACCTCCACCACGTTTTCCGGAACCCCAGTTGCCAGCTGTATCTTAACACTCAGATTTAACGATAAATCATTGGCAAAGAGGCGACAGTACCGACGACCAATACGTCAACTGTTTCCCCCATGTTATCCTCAGTCCGATCTTAATATCTCTTTGTTAGAATATTGTGATACAAAAACTCACCATGTACTCAGGTTTGACCTGTTCGAGGACCATGGTATCAGAAGATGATTATCTTAGCACAACTAACTCACTTTAATAAAGTCAATGTTTCGCCCATTCAATGTGTAACTCGCGTCCGGCCGTTTAAGGATCAATCCTTCGCCCCTGACCGCATCTCATCAGTAATGGCTTTTCAGAACTAATATACTAACTTGTTCTCGATGACTTCGTCCATCCTCTTACGAACATCCTTTGCTGTCTGTCCTGCATATTCTTGGACATATTCAATTCGTCCGTGTATCTCTGACACATGTTTTCGCATAAGCCCTTTCCTAACGCGAAGGGTTTTTGCGACTAAGGACACTCCGTTGAGAAAGAGAACATCAAAGATTTTGACTGAATGCTTGTCAACTGAGTTGTCAGAATGCAACGAAAAGAGACTGACAGCAGGGACGGGGTCTCAGTTCCTTCTGAGACTTGTCGAGGGCCGCGGTCTTGAGGCTCCCGAAAGGTAGATGACGCTCTGTAACAGGATCCCAAACGAGCATCTCTCCGTCAAGAATGATGCTTGATTTGTTTAGGGTTGCATAGACGCAAAAAAGTGTAAATAGAGTTCACCTATTAGCACCATTGAATGCTTGGTCAATATAGGGTGTTAAACTTCCCTCCCCGATGGTTGTTCCATATAGATATGTATAATCTTTGCCCTTTCTAATGGCATCATAAGTTCGCGAAGGTCTATTTTGGCCAGCACTTACCGAGAACAGTAAAAGTACTGGTTATCTTTCTTGTGTAATTGCATTCTTTCACCGTCAAGTTTTTCTTCTATTATAAATTCTTTTCCGCCCATGAGTTTGACCGTGTCCTCGATGCGTTTTGTAGGTCGTTTACAGAGCATTGGTGCGAATGCCTGCAAAAGATGGACCGTCTTCTCGTCGTCATTTAGCCGTTTTATTGGATCGTTGAGCTCGTAAGCAACACGTTTCAGATCAGAGCAGGTATTGAATAGAGCAATCGCATCCTCATGAAACACAGAAAGAACTGTTGTTTCTTTCACGGAGATAATAAGGTCTAACTGATAGTTTAGTGTTGGGTAACACAAAGCGAGGTCATAGCGAACGACCTTTGAGAATAATGCGTACGATCCAGCGCTGCTCTGCTGGGGTGCAAGTGTTGTAGATGGTAGTCATTATATTCGTTTGTTGATCTCTGAGAACGACTTTGGTTTGAAACAACAACAACATGAGACATTTCGCGACAGACATTTTACCTCCCGCCTTTGAAAGCTCATCAAGGAGATTGTTGAGTCTGTCAATAGCCAAGGAACCTTCCATTACGTTGGACCTCTTTGAGATAACCTCGTATAAAACCATTGGAAAATCCCCAGCCGTCTTCTGCCGTAAACATGCTGTGGATGAGAACACGAGCATTCGTATGAAGGGAATCAACTTGCATCTTTTTCTGAAGGTTTCTTCCAATTCAACAAGCGAATGGCATCTTCGTCCTTCGCGTTCAATGGGATAATGCGGATATAAATTTTGGCTAAGGTTTTCTCTTTGATGTTATACACAGCGCGTTCACGGTCTTTCTGAATCAAACATGGTCATGTAATCTGTTCTCTAAGGAATGTAACGATGGCAGAGTATGATACCTGAGGTAACAGGAGACGAAGCACTGGATATAAATCTGGGCCAATATCATCACGCCATTTCTAGAGACACTCAATGATTGAATGGAAGCCCATGTGTGTCAAAGGCTCACTGTGAACCACTTTGCGAGGAGCTTTCTTCTCAAATCATGTTTAGTTTCACTGCTCAACTTCTCATATAGACCTGACAACGCCCCAAAGTGTGGGTACTTTCCCGTGTTGATAGGGATGGGTTTGTCATATGGTTTCTCTTCTTCGTTGTCTGGCACATTGGTGAGTGGCGGGGAAGGGGGCGACATGGTGAAACTGGTGATTATCACGTGACACGCGTAGACTTTGGGCGGAACCCCTACCACCACCTCAAACAAATTTTCCCACGTTCCCATTGGCTGGCACACGCCTCTGAACCGGAAGGGTACTTTGGAACACTCTTTTTCGACACACACATACCTTTACACTCTGCTTTTTCACGCACCACCCTTTCCCTTCTCCTCTCCCTTACTTCTTACTACATCCCCTAAATGGTGCTGCAACCCTCCGGTCCACAACCAAGCCCGCAAGGCCTGCAGACACCCTGCGGGGCAGCAACGTAGAGCCACCATGCCCACGCTCCTTGACCCAGGAAACCCCGTTGCGGTCTTGGCCCCCCGAGGGATAACTGAGGCTAACAAGACAGCAGCGAACATGGCGATCAACCAAGGTCTAGCAATTGATGGTGTCCTGTACAACACCAGTATATACATACCTAGGCCACCCTAATGCTTCTGATGCCAGGACTGCAGGCATCAAGTGATGGAGTGTAACAGGGAGAAGCACTGTGGATGATATGCAGGCCCACACCTGACCACTGAACACACATGCATGCATGACAACCCATGTCTGCTGAACCAATGCTGCTCAACTGATAAACCTAAATGTGCCAACTGTGTCAGTGACCATGCCAGCTGGAATCAGAGCTGCCCAAATATAAAATCTGCATTCAATGCCCAAACAAGAAGGGAAGAATACCATACTGGGCAATATGAATTGCACACCCCATTTATCTTTGTTATTGCAAGACTTAGCCCTGACAAGATGCCAAATGCATGCCCTTTTCCATCCCCTCATCTGGTAGTTAATATCATTGGAGCTACTTCCCCTCCTATCCTACCCCCCAATGCATGAGAGAATTTGGCAAGACACACTAAAGATCACTCAACAAAAATGCAAGCACTCAAAGGATATCACTCTCACTCTGATTAACATTACTGACTCTACTGACTTTGACCTTATCCTTATTCAAGAACCATATATATACCCCTATTCCTGGCTTACTATAGCTTCTCCAAAGTGGTTTCCCATCTACAGTATAGTAGACTTCCTTGATACAGGATACCTCCTTGATACAAATTGATTTTCCAAGGTCAATACTCATTCCAGTGATATAGTGTTTTTCACATAGAATCTACTATATATAAGCAACATTTAAGCCAAACCACACAAGGGAGGGAAAAGAATTGCATTCAGGAGGAATTTTTTTTCATCTAAAATTTACTCAATTTTGATAACATACAATCTTAAATCAGTAATTGCTCAATTTTTATGAGAGATTTTGTCATAGTGTGTTCACATTAGGGAAGCTATACATCTCCTATTGCTAATTACAAAAACTCTGAGTGAGATTTGACCTACATTGACCTTAATCTGACCACAGAGATATTCGGGCCACCAAAGCGTGACAAGCAACCTGCTAATAATACAAAAAAATGGATGACTAATCACAACGGGCTGCAAATTCCATGCATGGAGAATTAGGTGTCACACTTGTATCAAGGACCTATACCTGTGACATTTTGACCTGTTCCACAAAATAATTTACTGTGCTACAACAAAAGCTTTTTTGCCCTGTCAAGCGTCGGATACTGACGGACTTCAGTACTGCCGAGGGTTGTTGCTCAGGGGTCAGGCGGACTATAGCCAAGTCCTGCAGGCCAAGAGTAGTGGCATCGGCTTCAACGTACTCGTGCATTGTGCCCTACTTGCCGTGCATGCCACTGTATTTGTAACAGACAGGTACTCGGGGGGATGCTGAGGATGCCGGCCCAAGTTGAGGACTTAACAGAAGAGAAGAAGGTAGAAGGGCCTAAGCCTAGTCGATACCCAGAATGAGGAAATATGTACATGCATGTCCTACTTATATAGGTTAAGAAGCGACATGTGGAATAAGGAATGTGGGACAACAAGATATGCAGAGCATGTGGTCGTTGTCCACAGTGAACAGAATTAGAACAAGGAATGCAAAGCGGGGATAGAACAATAAAAGACAGGAAAATAGGGTCATAACTCAAGATGGGACAATAGGGAGTGGCTGAGTATAAAACAATGGGGTCGTGTCTGAGGATAATACAAGGACAGGAAGTCCCGAGGTGAACGGACCGAGGAGTGCAGATGGTGGATGTGCCAAGCCGGGACCGGCGCACCAAGTATTACCCATGTGATGTGGGCACTTGGTCGTGGATATAGGATGATTGCTTGGTCGGCACTGCTGGCGGATGGGTCTCGGTATGTGGACTTGACATGCCCCCATAATATAGAGAAAAAAATATTCTCAAGACACTTCTTAGCTGTAATATAATTTTTTGAAAATTTAATCTACAAAATTTTGAGCTAAAATTGAGCTTGACTGAAATCTGTATCAAGGAAGTCTACTATACTGTACCTGGTGCAAAAACTAGATAACCTGAGCCTCCCTCTCTCTGTTATACTAGTATCTACACAAATAACCTCTACTTCTTTATAACAGATATGCATCCCTTCCAATCTGATTACTATATTGACAGTCTCTACCTAAAATGCCTGCATTGATTTCTACAACATCTATAACCCCCATGATACCAACTGCCATCATCCACCTCTGTTACATACCATTGCAATGGTTGGTGAATACATGTAACAAGTTGCTGTTTAAATAGTGTCCACAGACTAATGCTGGTACTGCTAACTGTAAGGGCAACCCTCTTGTAGCCTCTCAGAGGTGTCTTGGAAGCGAGCTAAGCAGGGGGAATCCAAAGGTTTTAATTATAACTACTACTTAATTACATGTGGGGTTCTCACCTAAGCAGGAGGAATCCAAAGAGGAAAGTCTAAAGATCCCACCGCTGGTAAACCCCTTTTATACTCTTATGTAAGTGGTCTGTGCACTAGTTTACAAATCAATACATCAGAGTTTGTAAAGCCAACTTCCTAGTACTAAGTCTAAGGCTTGGGCGTTTATTCCAGGTTCTATTCACCATGCTTTAAGATTAGTCCTGTTTCTACTCGGTGGTTCTCTCGGACTTGGGCATTTAGCCTTGGAGTTGGTCGGAGTTTGAAATAGGACTTTGGACTTGAATCAGGTTTCGGAGAAGGTTATCCCCTGACACTGACGATACATAGGCCAAGCACTATTGCAATAGTGCTAACTTGTCAAGTCTACAATACTAAGCTCTAGTTCACTTAGCAGTACTGACTAACCAACCATTACCCACATTATCCTTTACTAATATATAGTCTCAGCTCAGTACATCTGGTTCATCATTTTGGTTCAATTTCCCTACCCCTCCTTCTTATTCTTTATTATTCTTCTATTTCCTATCCTTCCCCTTGCCAGTTTACCCTTGGGACATTCACTATTTGTTATCACTCGGTTGCGGCCCTATTGTTTTATATTCAGCTACCCTCTATTGTTCTATTTTTCCCTCACAATCCTACTCATTTATTATCGGTCATATTTCATTGTCTTACTCTTGTTTATACCATATTGTTCTATTCTAGATTACTGTGGATAATACCTCCACATAGTCTCCATACCTTATTCTTTTCTCCATGTCTTATGCCACCTTTATTCCACATTCTGCCTCTTAGCCTATATAAGTAGTAAATGCATGTACATAGTTCCTCAGTCTGAGTATCAACTAGGTTTATGCCTTTCTGCTCTCCTTCCCCTATCTAGAAGTCCTATACTCAGGCCAACACTCTTGGCATCCTCTCAAGCATCTCTTCCATCCTAAATCAGTGGCACGTATAGGAAGTAGGATGCAAGACACGAGTATGTTGAAGCCAAGCTACTATGACTGGCCTACAGGACTTGGCCAGTTCCCAATTGTACTTTCGGTATTACCGAGGCCTAATATAACTTCATGATGTTGGTAGAATCGTCCAAGTTGTTATAGCCCATGCCCTCAACAAACCCACACTAACCCCCACAACCACCCACTTCTGTTCCGAGACCTTTCCGACCGAAAAGGATGAAAGACTGTTTTCCGTGGATCCCGTCCCCGTCACGCCCGTCCGAGACACCGCATTTCCGTGTCCGACCGAGACACCGTTCCCGAGTCCGCTCCCGACCGAGGACTCAATACCTTGATAACCGACACGCAAGACTATCGCGTACCTCACTCCCTTGTTCTCTCTTTTATATTAACCCCTTGTACTACCTTTCTCCTTGTTTTATGACCGGCTAAAGATAGTACAAAGAGCGTTACATGTATATAGTCTCACAGTCGACTGGACTGTTTGCTAGTACGAATATCGAATTAGTCCCCCCCAGTTTCCGATTCATTTCCGGTAAACTCCGCCTCCATTCCGAAATTAGGGACAGACGATCAAGGAGGGCACAACACATAAGTTGAAGCCAAGTCCCTTCGACCTCGAACCTCTCAGCGACCGGATTAAACCATTCCGCGACCTACCCTGGATCCCCGGCGCCTCCATTCCCCGTCCGTAGTCCGTCCGATCCCGTTCTCGACCTTTGGCCCCGTTATGGACTTTTGCGCTAACCCGGATAACCCTTTTGGAAGTACTAGCTAAGCGCCTGACACGCGGACTTAACACAAGTCCTATAGACCAATCGGAGTGGCTTGGCTTCAATGTACTTATGTGTTGTGTCCTACTTTCCATGCATTCTACTAATTTGGAATAGAGGGGATACCTGAGAGAGTGCCGAGAGTGTTAGCCTAAGTAAAGGACTTCAGACAGGAGGAGGGAAGACAAGAAGGCATAAACCTAGTCAATATTCAGAGTGAAGAACTATCTACATACATTCACTACTTATATAGGTTAAGAAGTGAGATATGGAACAGGGTGGTATAAGGAATGGAAAACAATAAGGTATGCAGAGCATGTAGAAGTATTGTCTACAATGATCAAGAATAGAATAAAGGAATGTAAATGAGAATAGAACAATGAAAATAAGATAATAGAAATGTGGCCTAGAATAAGATAATAGAAATTGACCAAATATAAAACAATAGGATCATGGCCGAGGATAGAACAATTGGAAAATATCCCAAGATGAAATAGGCCAAGAAATAGAGAATAAATGGGGTAGGGATAATGAAAAATGAAAGAAGAAGCAGTGGATGAGGGATAGGGATGGAGAGTGTAAATGGTGAATGTGCCAAGCCAAGACCAACATACCAAGTGACTTGTATGTGGTTTGGTCACTTGTGCATGGAATTAGACTGATCGTTCAGTCGGCACTGCCGAGTTATCAGATACTTGGTACATGTACTTGACAGTATCTCTCCCTTAGCAGCTGAACCCATGAAGCCAGTAGCCGGAGATTAAAGTTAAGGTTTGGGACACCTAAATGTGATGTCACATGAAGGTTTGGGATCTAGTATTTAAACTTCTTCTTCTAACATCAACCAACCACATGCCCTCATCAAAATTTTGAAAGAAAATGGGTTACAAGACATATAAAGAAAATAAGCAGATGGCCAAAATGCAGGAGCAGCAGGCTAAGTGGCAGTGGGACCACTGTAGAGTTGCTCTAGGTAATTAATATCTAAAAGCCTGCATGCACCAGTCTTTTTATATGGCAGGATATAGTGCAATCATTTGGCACAGCTGGATTAAGCTCTGTGACTTATAAGGCTACAATATGGTATGTAACTAAGGATATAAAAGTAGAATGTAGCATGATATGTGACTATGTGTGACCTGTGATGTGAATGTGTCATGCTGACTAAGACTTGGACTTTGGCTTTGGACTTGAGTACAATAGTCTAGACATTTCTAGACTAGTCTTGACTTAGACTTGGAGACTTGACTTAGGACTTTAACTTAAGAGCTTGTTATTACAGAGGTGAGCCAGAGGCCTTCATATACAAAAACCAAGCAATGATGCAAAACAATGCGAGAGGTTGGCTATGTCAGTTGAATGACAAAGCAGGAGAACAAAGTATACAAAAGGGGAAACTATAGAGAAACTCTAGAGAAATGATACAGTATTGCAGCTGCACGAATAGGGACTAGGGGCTATGATAGGAGGAGACTAACCAAAAAGGTTAAGATGATGAGTAACAATGAGAAAAGACTAACAGAATAGGAAATAGGTCTGAGTCAAGCCAAGAAAAGGGGAAACATATACAAGTGTCAAGTATATGTACTGAGATCTGTTAATTTGGCAGTGCTGACCAAGCAGTCATCCTACATCCACGTCTAAGTGTCCATGTCACATGCATATCACTTGGTATGCCGGTCTTGGCTTGGCACATCCACCACCCACACTCCTTGTCCTTACCCCTCACTTACTCTATGCCACTCACCATCCATTAATCCCACCACACCCACTCCTCAGCCTTCAATCTGCCTCACCTCGGGACTTCCTGTCCTTATATTATCCTCAGTCATGGCCCCATTGTTTTATAGTCAGGCACCCCCTATTGTCCTATCCTTGGTTACGTTTCTATTATCCTATCTTTTATTGTTCTATCTCTGTTTACATTCCTTCATTCTGATTTTACTCATTGTAGATATTACCCACATGCTCTGCATACCTTATTGTCCCACATTCCTTATTCCACATGTCACTTCTTAAAACCTATATAAGTAGGGTATGCATGTACATATTTCCTCATTCTGGGTATCAACTAGGCTTAGGCCCTTCTACTTTCTTCTCCTCTGTTAAGTCCTCTACTTGGGCCAGCATCATTGGCATCCTCTCAAGTACCCTGTCTGTTGCAAATCAGTGGCATGCATGGAAGAGTAGGGTGCAATGCATGAGTATGTTGAATCCAAAGCCACTACTCCTAGCCTATAGGACTTGGCCGCTCCCTTCCAACTAGGGAACGGCACAGGTCACCTATGGGTCAAATGTGGGTGATCCGCACCTGACCCATGGGAAACCCAAACCTGTCAACCCATGGGTTGACGGGTGTCAGGTGCGTGCCGCACATGCACGCATGCGGCACGTACTGCCCATACGGCATGTATGACTCGTACGGCATGTTCGTCGTGTTTGTGGTGTCGCATGCATGTATAGTGCTTTTGTCGCATTTGTGTCGGCATGTGCGCGTATGTGTAAGTTGCATTCATGTTGGAGTTGATGCCCTGGGTTGGGCCTGGGTCACAGGTGCTCGCGGCTTGACCCGCACCCACACCCAAGGACACCCAACCGGGTGACCCGTGTGGGTTGGCCTGACCCATGCATTTCCCTACTTCCGACATCTCAGCATTCCCAAAGCTCGTCAGTTTCTGAAGCCTGACAACAAGAACCATAAGAAAGTCTACCAATAAATGTCTAACAACCTTGTCTACTACTCCTGAGGGGCCTTAGGATGAGTCAGGGGACTGAATCATCTCGGAGTATTTCTAGATCACAGGCAACATATCTTCCACAATTTCTCTAGTATTCAATCCAAGGATAGGGGTCTGGGAGTAGGAGGACTAATAGGTATATGGTCATGCACTCTCTTCTTGTATTCAAGAGTGAGTCAAATAGAGTGGGTAGGATAATCAGGATGGGATGGTGCCCTAAACTCTGCCTCATATTCTACTCTACTCCTATCATGATATGCTGGTCTAGATATTATTCCAAGAAATATGTATGGTTCTTGGCTTTCTGGAAAATAGACTGCATCTCCTATCGCATATGACTGAGTGTAGATTGGATGGGATCTTCTTCTGAGTGAGAAATGTGCTAGAGGATGTACACAAAGATAATGATATGTTAATGGTTCTGCCTGGATATGTATGTCCTGGGTATTATAGCGTTATATGGGAATGAGGTCTTAAGAAGACATGATGACAAATTGGTCTGAAGATTGGAGTTGTTATGGCCCATGCCACCAAATAAACCCACATTAAACCCCACAACCACCCACACCATTTCCAGGACCTTTCCGATTGCTCAAACCCTGAATAACTGATCTCTGGATTTCCAATGTATCATTCCGAGGTTCTGTGTTTCCAAACCTCCGAAGATTCCAAAGTCAAGGTTCTGCTCCTTTGATAGACAACGCGCAGGATCATTGCATACCTCACTCCTTTGTTCTTTGTTTTATATTGCCCCTTATACTCTCTTCCCCCCCCTTGTCTTTACTCAGTAAAAGATAGTACAAGACTAGATACATGTATATAAGTCACCAGTTGACTGGACTATTTGCCAGTATGAATATCAACTTAATTCTGTGTCACAGTTTCTGATTAAGTTCCAGTAAACTTTCCGACTTTCCAAAATTAGGGACAGACGATCAAGGAGGGCACAACACATAAGTTAAAGCCAAGTCCCTGCAACCTTGAACCACTCGTACCACCCTATACTGCGAACAGTTCCAAGACCCCTGGCACTTCCCGACTTTCTGCCTCCATTCTGATTCCAATCCCGAGTCCACGGCCCTTAGTCCCTCTGTCCTCGGAGTATGAACTCCCCTTCGGAAATCATTCAGAACCCTCCGGAAACCCGCCCGGAAGCCTCTAGCTAAGTGCCAATATGCAGATTTAACAGTATATTCATACTCACACTCCTGATTGTCATTAAGCATGGTACCTATCACATGTTCACAAGCTATGCAGACAATCACCCAGGCATCTGCCTGCCATGCATCCATCCCCCAAGAACTGCCCATCCCTGGACCAAGTTTCCAGATGCCTCAAACCCCAGCATACCCCCTGGAGCCTTCTTCCAACTCTGGATTCTCGGATGCAGATCAACAACTGCATTCAAATTTGACCAACCCATTCCTTGTAAACCACCCCCCAGCAACTCAACAATTGTTGCCATTGGAGATGCAATCCAGTTCAGGACCATCTACAGCAGTGCTGTCAGACTCATCGGCACCCCCCTGTTTGCATCTCCCCCCTACATACTACCACCCTTCGCACCTCTGCCTGTCGCACCACCCACCATAGCACCACCATCTCCTGCACACCCAGGAGGAGCCCCCATCTTAGGACCCAATGTTGTGCCTGATCTCACTCAGGCCCTTGTTATGCTGGCAAGCAACTTAGCCAGCCCCAGAAGATCAGTCTCCCACACCACCAAGGTCTAGGATCTGGATACCTTTGATAGATCCGATTCGAGGAAACTACAAGCCCTCTTAGTGTAATGTAGACTGAACTTCCATGACTACCCTGATGCTTTCAACACCAAAAGCACCAAGGTAACCTACGTACTGTTGTACCTGACCGGTACTGCCCTGGACTGGTTCAAACCAGCCCTCTCCGCACCTGATGAGCCAGACTGGCTCCATGACTATGAGGAGTTCGTAAATGAACTCAAAACCAACTTCGGCCCCCATGACCCAGAAGGAAAGGCTGAAGCAGACCTCAAGACCCTCTGCATGCACCATAATCAGCGCATCATGAAATATGTAGTCGAATTCAATCGACTAGCCACCCGCATCCACTGGGGCAATGCTGCACTTTGTTGCCAAAAGTAACTTAAAAATCTATCTACTATCACCCATAATCTGCTGAATTATCTTGTGTAGCAAGCACTCTTAGGTATGTTGATCCGAAGGTGAGTGCCACCCACTCTTAGTACATTGTTCCAAAGGCCAGTGCCACTTTCTCATAGGTATGTTGATCCGAAGGTCAGTGCCTCCCTCTCTTAAGTATGTTGGTCCAAAGGCTAGTGCTTAGTAGAAGGTTTCTCGGTTAAAACATAAAAGGTATGCAAAAACATAGTAAAAGAACTAAATCAGATTTATAGAACATCTGTGGAAATAATCCTAGGCAAGGGTAGAATAATAGTTCACGCACATAAACTATTATTCCTACATGTAATTGACAAGGTACCTGCCAAGGCCCCCTCTAAACAATTCTTTTTAGACATCCACCTAGACAGGCATCCACTTGCCATTGTCTTGTCAGAGAACTTGATTAGACTTTCTTCACACCAATGTTTTGTCATGGTTCTCAGGTTACCTCTCTTATGATTCCAAAACAAAATGCCCAGCTCCTTGGCCTCTTTACAGATGGTACTGTTCCATTTTGGACACAACTCTAGGACTGCCCCTGGGAATATCCCAAAATCTTCAAGTTCAATTCCAATCCCCCTCCTGGCATCTTCCACCTCCAATGGTGGGTCATCTTGCTCATTACAATGGTCCACCTGTTGAATGAAAAGGCATGTTGTTGGCCAACAAAGTTAGCCTGGGGAAAACCAGTACAATCATGGGATTCATTGCTAAATGCTCTATCCGCAACACCATCGTCACCGGTACCGGTCCCATCCCCTCCATCATCACTCTCTTCCTTCAAGTGGAGGTGCTTATGGCAGAGAAAATAAAGCCCCAAAGTCGCCTTATTGTGACTTGACTTTGGGCGCTTTAGCTAATACTACTAGGTAGGGAACTGGATTGTTAGAAAGCTTCAAATAATGGTATAACATTGTGAGATATGTCTAAAGAGTTGGAGTGATTCAATCAGCTGTACTAGTAGCTGGTCGGTCGTCCATTGTCTGCATTGTGCTCGGAGGCGTGAGTAGGATCCCTCCGTCCTGCAAGGGTTGGATCGTTTCTGCCATGTCCACATCTTCAAGGTCCAAGAGAGAATGATGTTTACCAGGTCTACTGACCACCGCACTAGTCGGATCCTCTGAACTTATTCGGATGAAACGCAATAAGTCAATGTATCCAACGCCGGTCTGTCCCCAGCGTCGAAATAGTTTTACTGTTGGGGCATGTGTGATATCTGGGACCTCTGTCGAATAGGCTGATAAGGGTCAATCACGATAATTGGAAGACTGGAAGATACCTAGGCCTGTTCGGTAATCCTCGGCCTCGCGTAGAATAATTTCCTCAAGCATCATTTGCCGTGCACTTTTCGGTCTACCTTTACGACGAACAGAACGTTCTCCCTCTAATTCAACATCATGCCGTTTCAACCAAACGTCCCGCACAATATCGTGCAGCGTCGCTAATGTGACGGTAGGGGCTTCTGGAGGGATCGCATGGTAGAAAAAAACGAATTTATCGGCTTAAAATTATCATGAGTAACCTAGACATTGACAACAAATTGATTCCTAATTGATTCACCTTTAGCTGCATCCTTCTTTGACCTTTTCATGGCAGAAAGAGCTAGCTTGGATTTTCTCAGCTGCGCCCGTTCTAGCTGACCAGCCTTGCGAGATTGTGGATGAAATAATTTTTCTTTGTTTGGTTTTGCTCTCTCTTTCGATTTCGAGGCATTCGATGGGGGGGCCATGTTGTTCGTTAACTCTGTGGCGCGCTGCGTGGTCACGGCGCTAAGTCACGTCCTAAGCGGCTACCAGGGTGGACTTGCTATACATGTCTAGCAGGGACGGGACTCAAGAGCCTCCTATGTATCCTCATGGATCTTCTGCACCAGGTCCTGGTCCTGGGAATCCATCCGCGGGCACGTCTGGTCATCGACACACAAACTCTTCTTCGTCCTCGCAGGGATCGCGGAGTAGTAGGCGAGAACATGTATGTATTTAGATTATGATATCATGGAGTCTCTCACACTAGTCTAGTATGGTCATAATCCTGCTGTTGAGTCGGCTGTGACACGTCTACTTGTGGCTATCAAGCAGTTGTTGGAGTCGCTTACGCAATGGAGTAACGGCAGAACAGCAGAAACAGAGGTCAGCGACGTGTACGTGCGGTTTGGAAACGACTTCAATGCAGCAGTTGCAGCCTTTGGTCAGTTTAACATTGACATGAGGTTCGTCTAGAAGAAGTAATCAGTACTATTGACTTTGCTCATAAAGTGGTCATTAAGTGAGCTCATGTCTGTCCCCGATGACCTTCGCACCATTCTGGAGACTTGTCTTGCTGAGGAAGCTACGCCTGCTGTTCTTGACCTTTACCTTCCGGACGTGCGCAAAATTATTACCAACTTGCTACAGGGTTTGCGCTCAAAGCAGTCTGTTTACCGTCGCACTGTTTCGGATCGGTCCAGACAATCCACGAGTACCATTCAAGGTGATTCTCCGCGTAGGTCTTCGACGCGTTCCAACCACGACCGTAACAAGTCTGCTCCCAGGGAGAGGGAGTCTCGGCATTCGAACTCAACACACCGACAACAGTCTATTTCAGAAAATCAGACACGAACCACAGCCTCAACCGAAGGAGCAGATTTTATAGGTGGTTTTGTTCCTCCTGGTGTCCCATTTTCCGCTCCCAACGAAAGAATCCAGTCGACTAGCCACCCCCCTCGACGGTATCCCTCTGGAAGCTCGCAGAATTACCCTCCCACTCGCCAGGATCCGCTCCCGCCTCCAGCAGAGGAAGACGAAGGGTTTACTCCACCACGTACGGAGGCTCCCCCGTTAGGTCATCAGGCTTCCCCTAACTTAGTTAGGTATTCACTAACCGACCGACCTGTACCTCCCTCTCCTGTCGTGGTATCTGAAGTCACTCCTCCATCGTTTGTCTTGGACCCAGCTCCTCCAGAAGTAGCCGATACTAGCTTCGACTATGATCCGCCTGTGTCATCCGAGCCTGCCTATCCAGCATCGCCAACTATCGAAACAGAACACGATCACAGACCACGAATGAACCAAATGAAGGCACCTGCAATGGAGAGTTCACTGGCTGCCTTGAAGAAAAGTGATGTTTTGGAGCGACGAGCCTCGAAACGGTTCTCAACGTACACATTTTCCAAGATGACCGGTACTCGTGACAAGGGTCTTTCCGCACTAGACAAGCTTGTAGGTGGTGAGGATCGGCGTCGTAATCGACGCAGTGCTGCTTTGGGTGGAAATTTAACGCCAGGTGACTTGGAGTCCCTCGCGGAAGAGAATGAGAGTCAACCAAACGTCCCAAACCGCGGAGATCGGGGACATGGATCAGAAAGTTCCTCCTCTGGATCGAGGAGGCAACCCACAGCACCTTCCCCAGGGATCGACCTCCCACCCTTCCCTTCTATTCCTGAAGCCACAACAACGACCGTGGATACACAAAATTCCAACAAGGATCACTCAGTACTACAAGAAGCCGCTACTAATCTTGTTCCGCCGATTTCCGTTGATGGGCTACCTTCGGAGTCATCTACTCCTAGTCTGCAAACGGTTACTGTGTTTTTAAAAGTCGGCTTACAGGTGAAGAAAGTAACCTTGGAGAAAGATGGGATGTCAATCCCTTCACTACGTCTTCAGTTTACGGAGAAATTCTCGTACAATCCGGGCATGGACAACTTCCCAGCCATCTATATTAATGATCCAACTAGCCACATTCAGTATGAGCTCGAGGACATGGATGAAATTAAAGATAAATCTTTGTTGTCTTTAAATATTGAGCGTGAGTTTGTTTCATCTTTTGCGACATTTGCTCATCATCTTGATCATGTGTAGCGCTCGATCAGATCAAGCAACACATTGACCTACAAATATCCAACCTATCGCAAGATATCAAGGACCTCAAAACCACGGTTGGCTCTGCTCGGCGACAGTCAATGACACCACAACCACTTCCAATGACGGTCACACAACCACCTGCTGCGCGCCCATCGGAAGGTCAATTTGCCAATGTTGCTCGACGCGTTGCTGCGCGATTATCACGGATCCACGTGGAGGATGGTACACCACGCTTGTCGCGGATGAATTCTGATGAAACGCCAAGGCGTTCACAATCTCCTCAATCGCTCGGTTCTATGTTACCCCAATTGACTGGCAGCTCTGTTGGTATATCAGACATGGCATCATCACGGATTGTGTCCGATCTCAAGACCCAATTTGATGAAGTGCAGAATCTGCGACGTGACCTAGGCGTGATGCGACAGCTCTATAGTGACTTCATAACACAGACCAAGGAGTCGCTGGGAACCTTGAGGACGCAGACGGCGACTGTGCGCCAACTGGCCACCACCAAAGTCGGAGGTGCCCGTGCCTATATCGACTCGGGCAAAGCGAATTTAGATACACGCAGTCAGAACGTGCTAACTAAAGTCGAAGAGCTGCAAGACACTGTTGAGACCCTCAAGCATGATGTCCTGAAACGTCATATCTCTCCCAAACCTACCCTAATGCGTACATTAAAGGCTGATATTGAACAGACTGCCAAGGAACTAGAAAGCTTAACTGCGCACATACAGACTGTTAAACCTATGTGGAAGAAGACATGGGAAGAAGAACTTCAAAATATAGTAGAAGAACAGCAGTTCCTTGGTCACCAGGAGGAGTTTATGGACGACTTGCTTGAGGATCACAAAGCGCTGTCAGAAGTGTACGGCCATATAGAAAAGGTTATATCAATTCGTGGAACAACGGCCAGCTCTCGCTCACGGACGCCATTCCGCCCGCCTCCTATGGAAGAAGGCCACAACGGATTAAGTACTGTGATGCTGGAAATTCGTGGCGCAGCTGTGGACCCAGAGCGACGCCTGAAAGCTATCGCGGCGAACCAGAAGAACCGTGAAAAGGAACTCGCGAGCCGTTCCGATGAATTCCAAGCGGAGCTAAACGGTTTCGTCCAAGGCAAGAAATTGAAGATGACAGGGGGAGCGGAGGAAGTAGAGCGCATGCGGCAGAAACGCAACGATATGACGCTAAAGCAAATGTTCAATCCAGGAACATCAACTCTGCCGTCTTCAACCCGGGAGGATACATCTCCACCGGTTTCGTCTCCGAATCCATGAAGGACTTTTTTTCATTTCAACTCGTTGCATGATGACCACACACTCTTGCTGTGTGATTAATATATCTTACCAGATGATTTTTGTTTCTGTTGCATGCATTTCTAGTATCACGCTACTCGTCACATTTCCATCCATTAAAGTACATTCAAAGGTGATCTATGGCCGTGGAAGTTAAATGACGAATGTTCAGAATGTCGATGATTAGGTTGCATGACCGTGTGCAAGAGCTTCACCAGATGTCGTACGTACTGGTCCTGTACCAAGAACTTGAGCAATAACACCTGCGAGCTGGGAATGTGTGCCACGATTTGTAGCATCGAGGAACCAAGGCTTCGACATGTAGTTACGTATGCTGTGGCAACGTTGAGCGATAAAGAACGCAGATATCTTTGAATCTCACCCATCTGGTAACAAGACAACAGCATTCGCACCCGACACACCGCCTACACGTTCCCACCCCTCATCAGTCTTAAGCCAATCCAACGCGCCTGCAAGTGCACTCCCACTACTACCACCCACTAGAAGACCTTCGACCCCAATAAGTCGGTGAGCGGCAAGAAAGGCTTGGTCATCATTTGTCTTTATCCATGCATCAATGTCACCAGGCGTTCGGGAGAGGACGTCAGGGATAAAGTCATAACTATAGATTGTCTGAATGCAACAAAAGTGTGACTTGGACAATGTGGACGCACCCAATGCCTTCGACCGTGTATGGGGCGCCGGCATTTGCAATGTTTAATGACTCGGGAAGAGCTAACTTGCTACCTTGCTGCAGGAAGTTCGTAGTCAACTATAAATCTAAATTTGAGTGCTTTCGTACGAACAGGGTCCACAGCAATTATGAATGCATCCTTATTGTGAGTCTTCTTTATCGCTCTTGAAACGCCACTGACAGTCCCTCCTGTACCTGCGCCGGCGATAAAGACATCAATCTTCCCTGAGGACGGACGTGATGAAGTGGATGGTGTAGAAGTTATGGCAGAAATTATCTCAGGACCAGTGGTTAGTTCATGTGCCAGAGGATTATTAAGATTGCGATCTATAATCGGAGTGAGATGCCAAGAAAAAAGGAAACAAAACATTTGAGTTAAAATTTTACATTGATCTAGAATAACGGCGTGAGGAATATTCTTCTGGAGTCGCAAGGCCACACCTATGGTAGTTAAGGATTATGATTTTGGTAGTCACTATGACATACCAATAAGACTTTCTTCTGAGTCCCAAGCTGCTGCTGTAGGCGTCCGAATAACTTCAGCCCCAAGGGCACGTAAAGTTGTTTCTTTCTCCTACCGCATTATCAGCAAGAGAGGCCGACGAACAAACAAATGAAACACACTAAAGACATCTTCTCAGGAAGAGTAATGATGAGAGGGTATCCCTACGTGCCATGCTGGTCAGCAGCAAGCACGAATGAAGCAGTACACAAGAACACCTTTATCGCACAAGCAAGAGCGAGGCCGATACCTAGAGAGAAACATATACAGTTCAAGGGTAATCCACACGGGAGTAAATAGGAAACATACCTGTATTGCCACTTGTTGGCTCGATGACAATGCTCTTACCTGGGATAAGGACACCATCTTTCTCCGCTTCCAGAACCATTCGTTTAGCAATGCGATCCTTGACGGACCCTCCAGGAGAAAGAAACTCTGCCTTTCCTACTAAATCAAGAGGTGAATTCCAATGTCTTTACGCAACCAACAGACGCACAGAGGTTGCACTTGAGCCCCTCTGCTGTTGCCAGTTTGTCAAGGCGGATGAGAGGGGTATTGCCTATGGCATCGAGAGCATTATCTAGAATGGTGTTGCAGATAGAAGACATGTCAAGCAGGTTGAGACCAGGCCGTCTATCGGGTTCAACGTCGGAGCTCACGCAGTGAAGAACATAAATTCAAGAATTTAAGAAAACATGGCGGTCACGTAATCTGGTACAAATCTGAGATCCGATCCGATCCGAACTAGGCTCAATGGTGGCCCTTCGTCATGACTTTGTCCGTGTCCAAGGGATACCTCTCTCCCATCCACGTCGCCAACTCCGTATGGTCGCGGTACGCATCTCCCGTGTTAGGGTGGATAAGTACCCTGCATGGGAGTGAGCAATGCTCCATAAAGGATTGCTGATTAGAACACGCACGAGCACGGGCCTCGATTCACGGCTAAGAATGAAAACAAGACCCCGGTCTGATGCGGATTGAATACGTTCACCTCGAACATAGGCACTGGATGAGGTCCTATCATGCGTCACATTCAGCTGCTTATCTCTCAAACCAATACTTATACACCAACCAACGGGCCTGTCCCGGATGGTATAGATGCGCAACTGAAGCATATTCCGTGAATCAGCCTCAGTATCGAGACCGCTCTAGCTGGGCACGAACTTCTGGAAACTCTCGTCGTATTCGCTCATGTAGGTCTCTTGCATACTGTACATGTTGCAGGTTGTTCGGTTGGTAATAGACTGCCGAAACGACCCAGAGTCAGCCTTGCAATGAATGCTGATATGGACACTCACTGTGAAAGTCAAACCCGTTGTTAGCGGATTTGATAGGTTTAGGGAAATGGTCATAGCAAGCAGACTTGGGTCCGGAGGGATTCACCAAGGATTTACCATCCGGATTGAGTGCTGTTGGGAGGGGTGGGTCATTCCGGTAGTCTTTGAGGAGATTGTTCGATGCAGCCATGTCTGTAGTTTCTGTCATGTCGCTAATCAGGACTTAAGTAGTCGAGATCAAGAATCCTCCGCAGCCTAGCTTATAAAAGGGTCTCAGAAACCTGGTTGGTTCTTATTACACATATGGAAAGGCTGGGTCATACAAATCTTACCAATTAATTACGCTGAGTCAATCACGCTGAGTAAAAACATGGCTGCGTATCATGGTGTGATGTATGATGGTGTGTGTGATCACGATACTGCAAGTAGCAATGATTTCAGACAAACGACTAATGGCTACTGATAAACGAGGGAAGTCGTCCTAGTCGCAATCGGAGGCGCATCCAGATCCCACTCACGACGCAATCGGTTATATACAAGCTTGAACGACGACAACGCGCCCTTTTCTTGTATCATTGTGAGCGACGTCACGTATCCAGAGATGGAATGTGCATGCGTGACATTGTGCAGTTCGACACGGAACCGAACTGCCTTTGCTACCGCCATAACGCCCGCTGGATCTACTTCACAAGTTGGTGGTCAGATGCATACGGAATGATTAACTGTGGCTTGGGATGTACCTCTGATTTCTTCCAACTTGCATTTCAGGACGTGGCTCACTTCAGCATCTGGCAACACCACAATCCCAAAGCCGCGGAGCATGCGCGCACATTCTTCCTTCGTGGTATATGCATCATGGACAGACAGGAGATGGTAACTGGCGGGTTTAAAGTTGAACAAGTTTGCAAACCAGCTCCTTCTCTGGGTTGTCCCTGCAGGTAGAAAAAATGAATCGTCTGACAGAGCAGGTGAAGTCTCCTCTGTAATCATAATTATATATGAGCAACACTAGCTCGGAGAAATCAAGACGATTCATATGCACCAGATTGCGTGGACAGATTGCCCTTCCTTTGTTTCAATTTTGACTCCCCTCCTTGCTGTGATGGAAGTAAGATGTGGACTCGCTTGTCACTCAAGGATTTGTTCTTTTCTCCTGAATTTCTGAGAGAAGACTTTTTACGCAAAGGCTCCGGCTTTGACCCTACGACACCCTTTTGCACCTTGATATTCTCCTTGTCCTCCGTGGCATGCGATCTTTTGGATGCGCTATATTTTACTCTGTTATATGCACGTCCGGGAGGTGGGAGAGGAAGTTGTTGAGGGAACGGGCGTATGACCGGTAGGATTTTACGACCTCCTTGGCGGCGGTAATAATCGGAAATACCGAGTCCGAGGACCTCTGGATCGGTCGTAGGGTCTGGAGAAGCCTCAGAGTCTTCTGTAGCATCCTGAAACCTGATTTCGTCCCGATCATGCCCATCCGCGGAGGAAAAAGGCATATTGGTTGATTCAGGAGTCCCCCGGGCTTGGGTGTTTTTATTGATATCCTGGGGACCAGGGCGTGATGTGAAAGTCATTTCCGGTGTATCCTTAATACTCAGCTCTGGAGTGGCCGAACTAGAACGAGCGGAGGCAGAGGCAGAGGCAGAGGACTGCCACATTTGCATATTGTTAAGGTGTTCCACAATCTGGTGGAAAAATCGCTGTACGGTTTCATCCACATTATCCAAATTTGGCATAACAATGCCAGGAAGTCCAAGAATCGGGGACGGCCTTGAAGAGCTAGAGGCGTTCGAAGAAAGGTCACTCTGGATGGGAATTCGCTCTTTACGCTTGGGTGTGGCCTCTTGGAGATTGATCAAAGGTAATACAGGAGGGTCCTTCACAGTAAAGCCGGGGAGCATTAGGAAGGGTAGAGGATTAGGACCTGGAGTAGTACTACTCACATGTGGAGGTGTGGGTGCGAAGACGTCCGTATCTTTCTCCAACACTGGCTGCCTAGAAGAAGTAGGACTAACTATCATAGACACCTGACGAGGAGTAGGTGTAATGTCATTCGTATCCATCGCACTGCCTTGTCCCGTCGCCGTTTCCAAAGACGTTGGTGCTGTCGGTCGAGGAGTTGCCACAGAATGTATAGTCTCTTCTTGAGACCGACTCACTATATGCATTGTCTGGTCACTCGAGTTTCCTGGCTCAGGCACAGGGACAAGTTCAGGCTCTTCGACAGCAGTTGAGCGTACAACGTCAAGAGAGGATTTGGGGACTGCTTTCAGAGTATGCCGCTGTCCTGGACGGTCTTCGTCGTCCTCTTCCATATTATAATTCTCAAGATGTTTTGAACGGTATTTGAGGAGTAGGTAGTATACAGCCTTTTCCCAGGTTTTCCTAGCAATTAACAGACTGTCAGGAAAATACTAAGATGTATAGTCTAGGCAGGGCGCACTCATCGCTGAGTAGGCCATTTATGATCTCGCTGGCAGGAGCTCCATGCCAAAGTGTCCGCATATTATCGAAAATGTCCGCATCAATGTCATTTTCATTATACACGGGCTTCTGGATATTGGAGAAGAGCGCATCCAATGTGGCGTTTTGCCCCGTTAAAAGCAAGGATGGGGAAGGTGCAATAGACAGGAAGAAAGGGTGGCTCAGAATTTCTGACATCTGTCTCAGTCAATACACAATAAGCGGGTACATCATACCGAGGGTCATGAGAATACATACAGTAATTCGCCTCGTAACATCTTTCTCCAGCATTCGAGATATAAGATCCTTTGCAGCAGCAGGAATGTCCATCGGAGTCTCGTAGGTCGCCATTTTGACCTTTTCCAGTAAGACGCGGAGATTTTCGTGATCGAATGGTAGTCGGCCAACCAAAAGAGCGTATAATATAACGCCACAACTCCATATGTCAGAGACACTTCCCTTGTAAGATTTGCCCTCAACAACCTCTGGAGATGCATAGTGCGGGGATCCACAAGAAGTAGAAAGCAATGCAGTAGGATCTGTATATGCCGCCATACCAAAGTCTGCTACTTTGATGTTTTGACAGGTGCTGGATTTTGACAACAAAAGGTTCTCTGGTTTGAGATCTAAGGATACAGATTGGCAGCATAAGAAGCAGGAAACCAGACATAAAATTTGAACCCTCAGTACCACGGTGTGCTATATTGAAGCCATGACAGTAAGATATAGCGGAGATAATTTGCTGGAAGTAGTGAAGTGCTTCGGCCACATCAATGCGTCCACGAGACACAAGGTAGTCGAATAGCTCCCCGCCTTCGACGTATTCCATTATCAGGTACCTAATAATAGACAAAGTGATGAGATCTCTAAGGATCTGAGATTCAGTGGTACGCACAATTCGTTGGCAGTCTCCCATACGTCATACAGGTTTAGTACATTTGGATGATCAATTAACTTCATGATCACTATCTCCCTTTCGATGCTTAGGAGAACCTTGTCGGCGTGAGCGGGGGCATCCGTCATGGATATGCGCGAGTTAATCAAAGCCGTCTTCGAAACAATCTTGATCGCCGCATACTGATGTGTCTTAACATGCCGAGCGATTTTGACGCGGCCTATACGGCGCGTTCAATGCAACAATATACAATTGATCAATACAGACTAACCTGAGCTTCCCTTTCCAATTGTTCTACCAATTTTCCAATGTCCTATCAATTTCGGATCTGCATCCCCAGACTTCCTCACGTGGGGGAGACGGGAATGCCTTGAATGTCTTGGTTGCCTTGGATCGGCCATTGTTATCTCAGGAAGTATCGTAAATCGTAAAGGAATGGATATGGAAGGTTGGGGTATATGTGAGGTCTTGAAGCTATTAAAAAGAAAAACCGTAAGTTATTATGAAGCTATTAAATCGTGGGTAGGTTACGACTTGTCACATGTGACTCAAACGCGTAGTTCACGTGATAATAAGATCACACTGGTTTCCAGTACGTAAGGCGCGCGCCTACATGATGAGTTCATGCGGGCGAAAAGAAAACTGCAAGCATTCACTCATATCCCAGCCATTCTGTTTAAAAATAAATATAGAACCTCTTCGACCCAATATCAAGTGCCTTCTAACAGAATCCACACAAGGGTGACGAGAGGTGTGGTGCAAGCCACAAGAGTTCGCAAAAGAGCATGCAAATTATTTGCACCCAAAAAAAAGGGGGGGATAACTATGAATAACGGTAGCTGCGCTGGCAGGCGGGGCGTGACGTAAATGAGAGGCCCAAAAGGAAACCACATTTTCGAGATTAAAGTTGTGAGATTAAAGTTTGTGGGGAGCAAGTCTCCGTCGCCTTTTGGGGATTTAAGGTTCAAAAGGAATCGCCAAACCTCTGGTTGTTCTTAGCTATCATGACCCTACCCACCTTGCAAGAAGAAGACCCGATGAGGTACTGTAAAGGAGGATACCATCCTGTTCGTCTAGGCGACATTTTTCATGGCTGCTACACGGTTATTAGAAAGCTGGGATTTGGTATGTACGCTACCATTTGGCTAGCACTAGACACAAGGTTAGAACAAGAACTTTGAATATCATCATGATTTTGATTGCTAACCTCAGGTTTTGATCAATAATCAGATCGTCTAACTATGTTGCACTCAAAATTCTGGTGGCCCAGCGAATTAAAGGCCTTGAAGAAATTACTTTCACGAAAAAGATCACGGAGGAAAGCTCAGAAGCTTGCCCATACTTAGTGAAACTTCTTGACACGTTCGAGCATCAAGGGCCAAACGGTACACACCCATGCTTAATCTTCGAACCTCTTGGTCAGAGTCTATGGTGTTTCTTAAAGCTCGAGGCCGCACTTGGCAAACCGTTCTCTCTCCCGACTTTTGCTGCTAAGCGGGTGGCCTTTCAACTGCTCACAGCATTGAAGCATCTCCATGGGCTTGGATTCATTCACACAGGTTGGTGAAATTCCATTTATTATTTACAGCATTCAGATGGTTGATGAATGTAGACCTGAAGTCAAACAATGTCCTGTTTGCCATTCCTGATGCAAGTGAATTCATCAGGGCTGAGCTTGCATCTGAAAGACATGTTGAAGCTATCAGGGCTGAGCTTGCAATTGAAGGACACATTGAAGCTATCTGGGCTGGGCTTGCATCTGAAGGACGCTCTGAAGCTATCCTTGGCCAGAATGAAGAAGAGCCTTATCAGCCTCTGCCGTCACGTCCATTGGTCATCCGTCCTTCTAACAATTTCAATATAAAGCTCATAGACTTTGGTAATGGTATGCATGATCAACCATTCACATTGGTCATCTATTCAAGCAGACATACCAGCCCAAATGATTGGAAAGATCCCAGATCTTTATCCCATACAGCCAGAGGCCCTACGTGCACCAGAAGTCATTCTTCGCGCAGGTTGGAACGAGTCGGCAGATATTTGGAATTTTGCTTGCACGGTAATATTCTTTTTGCAAGCTCCTTCGCCTGCCGCTCCTCAACCACTTTGATCAGATATACGAACTATACAGCAATCATTCGCTGTTTAATCTAATGCATGCACCAACAGATTGTAAAACTTACCTGCACTTGGCGCTTATGCAGAGTATGTGTGGCAAATTTCCCCAAATTTTACTGTCAGCAGGTGTATATTCTCATCGATATTTTTCGAAAGAGAGTAAGATACTATCATGCTGTACTAGACTGGATTAGTAATAACGCTTGTCTGTCTGCAGATGGGATGGTGTTGAAGTTCAATGTGGGACCTGCCAATTTGAAGGACATTATGAGCGGATGGTTTTCGCGGCTGCATGGCGTCACTTTCAAGGAGTTCGAAGACTTTCACGATTTCATGCTTGGCGCACTGGAACTCGATCCAGGTAACCGCCCTACTGCCGAACAACTCTTAAAACACGCCTGGCTATCATCTGAAGCCAAATAATAATTAAGTTTGACAGGAGGGTCATGTTGCATTTACTCCAGGAGCTGTAAATCTAGGCTGGCACAGACAATATGTTCCATTTCAACTACGAAGTTAGATCAGAAAGTCTCTCGAATAAGACAACGTCCATGGTTTCGCGTCATGTCCGACAGAAGGAACTGAGTCAGGCACCTTGTGCGTCCGAACGAAAGTTGACTGACTCAATAAGATGGTCATCGTACCCTTAGCGATCTTTATCGTCACTTCCATTTGAAACATGTACCTGAGTTCATCGGATATCCGATCTGGCCATATCCTTGATACAGTCCTGGATGATCATCTCTGACGTATACAGCTAGTTAGCTAACGCGATCAGGAATCTTGAGCAGGCATTACGTCCTCAATTTCACTCCAGAATCAAGATGAATGAGCTTGATTATCATTCATTGTACGTCCTCTGTTTAGTGTTCTACGTTAACAGAGGTCGCATAGATTACAATAATTTCTATACAGAAACTACCCTCGCCATTCTCATATGCATTCACATTTTTCGCACTCACCCCTCAGACCATCGCATTCATTTTCAGGCCACTGTGTTCACTTTGAGGGCATTGTGCAGGCTCATACTTCCGTTGCAAACCCTTCTAAAACCTCATCATTAAGTTTGAAAGGGTATGTGGAGAAAAATAATATCAGTTCAGAATCATTTAGAATATATTAAAGGTTTCTCTTTTTGATTTTAAAAGCAGAACCAACTACAGTAGCTTAAAAAACCATTTCAATGTTTACTGATTCAGTTTAACAGCATAATAACCTTTGAAATAAATTAGTTGATATCATGGAAATATTGCTGCAAGTAGTAGTCTATCTTGGCTTGAAACAGAGCCACTATTGACATTTATTGAGCCATGTTTACAGGAGATATATAATTTCTAATCCAGTCATATCATAGAAACAGTCTTTTGGCTAACGATTATAAATAGTGTTTACACCGGTTTGCAGTACGTAAGGCGCGCGCCAAATTGCACACACGTTCGCGCGGGC
>QLPG01009134.1:0-12154 GCA_003314385.1 Gomphus sp. MG54 | reverse complement strand
TCCTAGTTACCAGGGATTAGGAGAAAAGATGTTTGGGCTGAATATCAAATCCTTAACACCAATCACTATCCATACTCCATTATTCTAATCCCACTTACATTCCTTATTCTATTTCTGATCACTGTGGACAATGCCCCCATGTGGTTTTTTCATACCTTATTGTTTCCATTCCTTATGCCACCCTGTTCCACATCTTGCTTCTTAACTATATAAGTAGTGGGATGTATGTAGATAGTTCCTCACTCAGAATATCAAATCGGTTCGCACCCCTTTGTCCGTTCCCTATCTCTAAAGTCCTTCACTCGAGCCGATGCCCTCGGCATCCTTATGAGACTCCTCCTACTATCCAAATTAGTGGCACGCACAGAACAGCAGGGCACAACGCATGAGCATGTTGAAGCCTAGCCACTCCAGAATGGTTTGCAGGACTTAACTGATATTTTGGCGTTACCAAATTCTGACAGACAGCACCTAATTGTTCTGGCCAATCTATCATGCTCGATCTTTAGATTGAGAAACCATTGTATTTCTCCTAGGTCTTTCATCTTGAATATGTTTTTATATCTTCTTTGATGCCCTGAAAAATAAAATCGTCCATAGCCATTATTGTAAGATCATCTATGGTGGCTCCAATGATCACATAGTCTTTTGGCCCATGTCTATAGAATACTGCAGCATCAGATGCTGATTTTGTGAATCCAATAGAATAAAGGGCATTTGATGGACATTTATACCATTCCATACCCAACTGCTTAGGTCCATATATGCATTTCTTCAGCAATAATACATTATCCTGTTTTTCTTAGAAATAGCCTGGCCGCTTGTTTATATAGATACAATCTTCAAGTGGAGCATTTAGATATGCTACATCCACATCCATTTGATGTATTGGTCAATCATTTCTAGCTGCAATAGTGCATATAGTGTATAATGATGTCATATGTAGGACCAGTGCATAAGTCTCATTGTAATTGAGTCCAAAAGTTTGTGTGAAGTCTTGAGCAATGAGTCTTGACTTTGCACAAACTATATCACCCTTCTGATTTCATTTCGGAATGTGAGTCTACTTGCTTCCAACAATATTCACATCTGGTGGAGGTATGGTAAGTGTCAAGTACACGTACCGAGACCTATTTATTTGGCAGTGCCGACCAAGCAGCCATCCTATGTTCACGTCCAAGTGTCCACGCCACATGCATATTACTTGGTATGCCAGTCTCAGCTCGGCACATCCACCACCCACATGCCTACTCCTCACCCCTCAGTCCATCTCACCTTGGGACTTTCTGTCCTTGTTCTATTATTCTATCCCCGTTTTACATTCCTTCATTCTAATTTTACTCATTGTGGACAATAACCACATGCTCTGCATACCTTATTGTTTCAGATTCCTTATTCCACATGTCCCTTCTTAACCTATATAAGTAGGACATGCATGTACATATTTCCTTATTCTGGGTATTGACTAGGCTTAGGCCCTTCTACATTCTTCCCCTCTGTTAAGTCCTTGGCTCGGGCCGACATCATCGGCATCCTCCTGAGTATCTGTCTGTTGCAAATCAGTAGCACGCATGGCAAGTAGGGCACAATGCACAAGTACATTGAAGCCAACGCCACTACCCTTGGCCTGCAGGCCTTGGCCATTGTCTGCCTGACATTTCGGCAGCCCCAAAGTCTGTCAGTACCTGAAGCTTGACAGTATACCCAGAATCACACTACTTCCCATGCATTATGAATATAGTCTTACCAGACACCTTTTTAATGATTTTTCTATCTTCTTATTTGGAACTGGGTTCCCCAGTAACCCTTTCTAACTGTTTTGAATCAGGATCTGCTCCTAGATTCATTGGATCATCTTACTCCCAGAAGGGTGTCCAACAAGACAGATCCATGCCCCAGCATTTCCAACCCAATACCAGTATAGATTTGGAAACCATCCAGTTCAGAAAAACTTCAGCTTTTCCAGCCAACCGGGAGGCAATGCCCTACCCTTGGCAATCTGTCCGGCATGCTTGATCAATCGGTATCAGCTCACAGACTATTTGAAAACCTGCTTATGATTATAACCCTTTTCGAACTGTTCTCAATCTAGTACTGCTTGCTAATAGCACAGATATGTCCACTAGATTTTCCATCCGGACAACTTCAGTCCACCCATCTGTCTGTCATGTTACTAGATCCATCGGTCGGCAATATTCAGGCACAGCTTGCTCATCCACTATAATCTGTTGATTAACAGGGTATTGGGCAGTATTACATTCCATCAAGCCACTAACGTTTTTAGATACATCCCGATGGCCTCAGTCCAGTTGGCTCTTGCCACTGTTCCAAAAGCCTCACCCAGGATCCTGTTCCATCGCTGGAAGCTTTGCCAATAGCCCTAGTCAATGCAACTGCCTTGTGCACACTTGTATACCAGAATGGCTGGCAAGTTTTTTGGCTGGGACCTCTCAGTCAGTGTCATCATTCGACATGTTCGGCCAAGGTCTCTTCCATCCGTCCCCATCCATTCCCATTTATTCACTCCATATATGCACATCATATGCCTTTACGACCCTTATCCATTCTTCTCGGCTTGAGGCCGACACCTTTAGTAGACAATGGGATGTCTACCTAAAAGGGGGAGGGGGGTGGCAATCAGCTAGAAACCTTTTGAACTACACAAACTCCCCTCCCGAAGACATCCCTCTCCTGAAAAAACCCTCCATTCAGCCATCTCCACTCTCCGTCCCATCCTTCACTTCCTCCGTCCCCTCAGTGCTATACCCCTAGATTACCCTGAATCCACTCCACTCACAATCCTAGGACCACTCTTACTCCTGAATACATCCCCTCATTCCACTATCAACCTCTAATCCCTCCACAACCATCCTGACACTCCATTTCTGACATCACAAAAACCTCACATCCCTCTCGGTCCATCTGTAACCCTCTTCTCCCATCAATATGCCAAAACCAAACCTGCCGAGCACTTTGGCACCTTTGACTTGTTCTTTCTTCCTTTATTTCTTTTACTTTCACTCATCAAAAAATAAAATAAAATAATATCTATTCTTTTAGTTTACTTCAACATCATTTTCTTCATTTTCCCCCTGCTCTTCCTTCCCCTCCCCATCTCGCAACCTATTCCTCAACTCCTCCAGCAGTTGAGCATCCAAGAAACCCGAACCCATCTCGAGGAGGAGCAACATCATGTTCTCCATCCAGCATATCCTCTTGATGAGTTCCACGAACATCTCCTCTGTCCTGTCCATCTTCTCTGTCTTTCCTGTCTTCTTCATCCATCTCCATCCCAACGCCCCAGCCAGTGGTACCTCTGTGATAGCACTCCCACTCGGCCACAGGGTACAGGCCCATTTCGGCGTCTTATTCGGAGGTTCCACCTCCACATCAGCATCCTCACTCTCAGGTCCGGTCACCTCTGCACCCTCTTCTGGGTTCCGAACCACCAGGCAGATCTTGTCCCAGATCGACTTGTTTTTACGCTAAAAGAAGCATGTCAATAAGCTGAGATAAAAAATTGCACTACCACTCACCTGTGCACCTCCTCTCCATCCTCTCATACTCGGACCCTTGCTGGGCCCTGCCTCTGCACTCCTACCCCTCTTCCACCCACAAGCCTTCGGGACTCCTGAGGTTCTGGAGATTTCTGTCTGCCTGGCTGTTCCGGCCCCTTTATCTTTGGCCTCTTGACCGTCTTCCACATAGTCCGCGGTCATCCAATTTGCCGCTATGAGTCTCCCAACCGTCTCATTGAATTCCGGTTCAACCACCTCTACCAAAACATCCTCCTCACCCACCCCATCCATACCCTCGGCGGCTTGTTGTGATTCCCACCTCAAATTCTCTGCCTCTTCCCAGGTATGCCTACGGTCTATTTGCGCTCCTCTGGGCCCCCGCTTGGCATTGGCGATCTCAGCATCCATTTGTTTCGGGTTTTATGCCTGACAAGTTGGGATGATGCGGTTATGTTGATGGGAAGTCTAGGAACTCCCTAATCACCCTGTGCCATTACGTTTAGGCATCCCAAACTCTAATGTTTATGTTCTGGCTTCATGGGTTTAGCCGCTAAGGGGGGGATACTGTCAAGTACACATACCTAGACCCGTTTCTTTGGCAGTGCTGACCAAGCAGCAATCCTATGTTCACGTCCAAGTGTCTATGCTGCATGCATATCACTTGGTACACTGGTCTCAGCTTGGCACATCCACCACCCACATGCCTACTCCTCACCCCTCGGTCCGTCTCACCTCAGGACTTTCTTTCCTTGTTCTATCCTCGGTCACAGCCCTTGTTTTATAGTCGGGCACTTCCTATTGTCCTATCCTTGGCCACATTTCTATTATCCTATCCTTTATTGTTCTATCCCCGTTTTACATTCCTTCATTCTAATTTTACTTATTGTGGACAATAACCACATGCTCTGCCTACCTTATTGTTCCACATTCCTTATTCCACATGTCGCTTCTTAACCTATATAAGTAGGACATGCATGTACATATTTCCTCATTCTAGGTATTGACTAGGCTTAGGCCCTTCTACCTTCTTCCCCTCTGTTAAGTCCTTGACTCGGGCTGGCATCATCGGCATTCTCCCGAGTATCTGTCTGTTGAAAATCGGTGGCATGCACAGCAAGTAGGGCGCAACGCACAAGTATGTTGAAGCCAATGCCACTACCCTTGGCCTGCAGGCCTTGGCCATTGTCTGCCCGATATTTCGGCAGTCCCAAAGTCCATCAGTACCCAAAGCTTGACAGTAAGCTCCCAGGTGCCTTTGTTGATATGTGATCAGATCTCTGTATCCATGGCTGTTTTCTATGTAGTGTTGTTAAGGGCATCTTTACTCATCATAGGAAACTGTAAATCATTTGATAGATATGCAAAATCACTTTCTCCAGCATTTATTGGTTTGGCACTTGTAGTCACATGTATTATACTTGTTCTCTTCAGTACTTAAATCTGAATTATGTTTGATATTGTTGAGTATATTTTCCTCAACATCTTCGCAAGCAAGGGTGGTAAAATTTGTATGTGTGGTGTCTCTGTCAAGCCCATGATACCAAGTTCTGGTTCACTCAGTAGTACAAACCAAATGACCCTTACCATTAATCCCACACACCAGTGATAAGTCATTCCTCACTAGTATGTGGTCTCGGCTTGGTACATTCAGTTCATTATTTGGTTAACTTCCCCCATCCCATCCCTTCTAGTACTTATTATTCTTTTATTTCCCATCCTTCCCTTTCCCCATTTCCCCTTGGGACATTCATTATTATTATCATTCAGTTGTGGCCCTATTGTTTTATATTTGGCCACCCCCTATTGTTCTATTTTCCCTCACACTCCTACTCATTTATTATCGGTCATATCTCATTGTTTTATTCTCGTTTACATCTTATTGTTCTATTCTAGATCGCTGTGGACAATACTTCCATATGGTCTCCATACCTTATTCTTTTCTCCATGTCTTATGCCACCCTTATTCCAAATTCCACCTCTTAATCTATATAAGTAGTAAATCCATGTACATGGTTCCTCAGTCTGAGTGTCAACTAGGTTTATGCCTTCTTGCTCTCCTTCCCTCTGTCTGGAGTCCTTTACTCAGGCCAATACTCTTGGCATTCTCCCAAGTACCTCTTCCATTCCAAATCAGTGGCATGCACAGAAAGTAGGGTGTAACACATGAGTCTATTGAAGCCAAGCCACTACAACTGGCCTGAAGGACTTGGCCAGTTCTCATTCGCACCTTCGGCATTACCAGGGCATGACAGTCTCCAGCTTGAGATCTATCACCTGAGCCAGTCTTGGAAGCTCTTTCTTGCAGTAAGTGAATTCTCTCACTTCTTTTAAGTGCAGGAGCTTCACTAGGTCCACTCACGTCTTTCTGACTTGGCTGTATATTTTCTAGATCTCTTTCTGGTGTGTGCTCAATTATTTCTTTGATGCTGCTCTTACCCAGCTGTAGGTCGTGTGATGGTACTGACACTGTGATAGGTGCTGGTGCAGGTGGTACTAGCTAATATTTAATGGTTCTTGGTGTAGTAATTAGTTGGTCATCAGTAGGTCATATAGGAGCTCTTGAGGGTGGTATTGTAGGGTGCAAACTTGCATCTCACCCCTGAGAGACCAATCTCAATATATTGTAATTATATATCGATTTTAGCATCATTCTGTGCGCTTTTGAATTCTCAATTTTTCTCACATTTATTTGTATTTTTACCCTCAATATTGAGGGAGTTATTCATTCATTCTTTCCTATGTACACTACTTACGGGCACTTGTCCACGCATGATGCGACATGCATGGCCGGCTCCCTGGATTGGGACCAGCAACCTGGCTCAAACCTTCGATAGGATCAAGGGCCAGTTGCAGGGTATATGCGGGTGAAACACAACCCACGCATGCCTCCCTCCTCAGTTGTTGACTACACTGAGGAGATAAAATTAAATAGACTGCCATAAAATTCTTCTATTCTACTGTCAATTTGCTCATAATTCCATCAAGGTTATGGGCCCTGCAGACCAAACAGAGAAAGTCTCATTGACCATGGGGAGACTAGCCACAGATGGATCAAATTGGTCTCTATGGAGAGCTCAACTCATGAGTTATTTCGAGTCCAAAAATCTATTGAAACATGTAGAAGGCAAAGCCGACCGACCACCAGATCCTCCCATTTTCCCAAGGCACATGTCCTCACAGATGATGAGGAGGCCAAGGTAGAGAAGGCTGAGGAGAGACTTGAAAAGTGGCTGGCCAGAGAGGGGCTCGTCAAGACTCAAATATTGGCATCTGTGTCAGAGTCACTAGGTTTAATGCTAGAAAAGAAAAAGAATGCAAAGGAGATATGGGATACTCTGGTAACTGAGATGATGAAGAAACCAAAAATGGTTGTCACCAGCATCCAGAGACAACTCCGGAACATGAAGTGCTCAGAGGATGATGATCTCAGAGAACACCTTGATAGGGCTCAAGATTTCTATGCAAGACTCAATGACATGGGAGCTAAGATCTCTGAAGAAGAATTCCTTGATATTATACTATCCTCATTGCCACCTTCCTACAAATCAGTCATGAATGCCCTCATGACATCTCTTGAAGAAGTCGGAAAGCCTTTGGATCTGGACAATATTATCTGGGTACTTAAATCACAATATGATAGGCATAGGACATTGTCCCTTACTCAAGAGGACCAAGGTTTCGTGGGAACTGCAGATAAGAAGGCGCATATATGCACCAACTGCAAAAAGCCAGGACACACAGTTGAGATGTGTTGGGCTAAAGGTGGTGTCAGGGAAGGCCAAGGGCCTAGGCAGAAGAAAAGATCTAGATTCAAAAAGATGAAAGGAAAGGGGAGAGGAAAGGCTAAAGCCAACGTAGCTGATGAAGATGAGTCTTCTGGAGGAGACGATGATGGATCTATGGCATTCATCAATTATGATTGCGCCGCCTTCATCAGAGACGGAACAGGTGACACTATTATCTTAGATACAGGAGCTAGTTCTCACATGACACCTCATAAGAACATGCTTGAGAACTACAGAAGATTCCCCAAACCTCGTACAATTCAAGCAGCCGATCAAGGCAGCTTTGATGCATACGGAAGCGGCCAACTCAAAATAATTACTAGAGTGAGAGGGAAAGCAGTCACATTGACATTAAAAGATACCTTATATGCTCCCAAAATCGCCTTTACCCTTATTTCTATAGGCCGATGCAATGATGCCGGTAACCGGACAGAGTTTGCATCACAGAAGTGCACGATAAAGAATTCATCCAGCCATATTTTATTACAGGCACCTAAATTACACGGCCTGTATCATTTGGACAATCAGTCAACCCAACATTCCACTAAGCTATGCTTAACCGCCATTGAGACACACCGCAGGCTGGGGCACATATCATATAAGACCCTTAAGCGCCTGATGGATCGTGGCATGGTTTATGGCCTAGAATTATCACAGGCTAGAGATAAATTCACCTGTGATGCGTATATTAAAGCTAAAATTACACGCAAACCGCTCCCAAAAGAATCAAGTGAGCGCTCAAAGAAAATCGGTGATAAAGTATTTTCTGATATATGGGGACCGGTGAGGAACATCACAATTGATAAAAAGTCTTACTATGTTTCCTTCACGGACGATCACTCAAGGGAATCAGTGCTCTACCTTATGAGCACTTAGGACCAAGCCTTTGCCAAATACAAATTGTATGAGGCGATGATGCTTTGGCAGAGGAATGCGCACATCAAAACACTTCTCTCGGATAGAGGGGGTGAATACACAAGTGCTAAATTCAATAACTACCTAGACAAACAAGGTACTCGACACAGATATACTGTTCATGACACCCCAGAACAGAATGGAGTTGCCGAGTGCCTAAACTGCACATTGGTCAAAAAGACCCGTGCAATGCTTCTAGATTACAATCTCCCTAAGTCGTTATGGGGATATGCTATTCAGCATGCTAACTATCTTAAAAACTACACGCATACACGAGCTCTACCGGACAAGATGCCCTATGAGATGATCCATCATCAAAAACCAAACTTACAAGATGCTCACGAATGGGGGACAGATGTCTATGTTAAAATCAGACAAGACGATAAATTTTTACCTAGAGCCAAGAAAGCTAAGTGGATCAGTCACTCTGCTCAAAGCGATGGCCATTGCATATATTGGCCAGATAGTTGATAGGTATCTGTGGAGCGGAATATTGTATTTGAGGCACCTAAATTACCCTCAATCACTCTTATTTTACCTACAGATGATCGTGCAATTATTGGGCCAAAGACCATCAAATATAAGCCAATACCACCCGCACCAGCACCTATTCAGGCACCAGTACCATCACGTGACCTATAGCCAGGTGAGAGCTGCATCAAAGAATTAGTCGAGCACACACCAGAGAGAGACTTGGAAAATATACAACCGAGTCAAATAGGTATGAGCAGACCTGAAGAAGCTCCTCCACTCAGAAGAAGTGAGAGAATTCGCTTATCACAAGAAAGAGCTTCAAGGGCCAGCTCTGGTGATAAATCTCAAGCTGGAGAAGCCACACATATAAATCTAACCACCCTCGCTTGCGAAGACATTGAGGATAATATACTCAATGATATCGCACATGATCCTGATTTTTATATTCAGAGGAACAAGCACGAGAGAGATGTATACGACTACCTAGCAATAAGCGCTGAACCAATAAATGCCGATGAAGATGATTTTGTATATCTATCAAATGATTTACAATTGCCTACAACGACTAAAGATGCCCTTTGTAATCCTACATGGAAGACAGCCATGGACACTGAGATCTGATCGCAAATCGACAAAGACACCTGGGAACTCACTAAACCCCCTCTGGGTGTGAATATAGTCGGTAGCAAGTGGACCCATGTGATGAAACACAATCAGAAGGGTGATGTAGTATGTGCAAAATCAAGACTCATTGCCCAAGGCTTTACACAAACTTTTGGAGTCGATTACAACGAGACTTATGCACCAGTCATTTGCATGACATCTTTGCGCACCATATACGCAATAGCGGCTAGAAACAATTGGCCCATACATCAAATGGACGTAGATGTTGCATATCTAAATGCACTGCTCGAGGAACCTATCTATATGTGCAAGCCGCTTGGATATTTTGAAGAACAACATGAAAACATATTATTGCTGAAGAAATGCATATATGGGCTCAAACAATTGGGCAGAGAATGGTATAAGTGTTTGTCAAATGCCCTTCATTCTATTGGATTTACAAAATCAGCCTCAGACGCTGCAGTATTCTATAGACATCGGGCAAATGACTATGCCATCATTGGAGCTGCCATAGATGATCTCACCATCACAGCTACAGATGACTCTATATTGCGGGGCATCAAGGAAGATCTTGAAGCCATCTTTAAGATGAAAGATCTCGGAGAAATCCACTGGCTTCTCAACCTAAAGATCGAATGGGATAAATCGGCCAGAACGATTAGCTTCTCCCAAGAAGCATACATTGATAAGATACTTAGCCGATTCAACCTACAAGATGCCAAAACGCACACGACTCCATTGGATCCTACCTCTAAACTATCTAAAGAACAGTGCCCAACTACTGAAGCTGAAAAGAAAAACATGGAAAAGATTCCCTACCGACAGGCGATTGGTTCACTCATGTGGGCAGCAGTAGCTACCCGTCCAGATATTTTATTCACTGTTTCATTATTATCACAGTTTCTAGAGAACCCGGGGATTGATCATTGGAATGCAGTTAAAAGAGTATTTAAGTACTTAAAAGGCACAAAAGATAAGAAGATAGTCTTAGGGAAGAGTCGAGATGGCCTAGTAGGATACTCAGATGCTGACTGGGCTTCACAAGACCACAGACACTCTATATCGGCCTACATATTCCAAATCGACTCCGGGAGTATCTCATGGAACTGCCAGAAGCAGACAATAGTGGCACTTTCATCTACCGAAGCAGAGTTCATTGCTATGACTCATGCCACAAAAGAAGCTATTTGACTCAAGAACTTCATAACCGAAGTTTTCCAGCCCATTAAAAATCCTATAAAAATATATGCTGACAACCAATCAGCTATTACTATAGCTTATGGTAATCAGCAGCACTCGAGGACCAAACACTTCAACATAAGACTATATTTCATCCAAGATACGATTGAGGGGAAGAAGATTACACTAGAATACCTCCCAACCGATCAAATGCTCGCAGACATCCTCACAAAGGGTTTACCAGGACCCAGAGTGAAGATTCTCACCGAAAAGCTCGGCATATATTGAGCTTGAGGGGGCATGTAGGGTGCAAACTTGCATCTCACCCCTGAGAGACCAATCTCAATATATTGTAATTATATATCTATTTTAGCATCATTCTGTGTGCTTTTGAATTCTCAATTTTTCTCACATTTATTTTTATTTTTACCCTCAATATTGAGGGAGTTATTCATTCATTCTTTCCTATGTACACTACTTACGGGTGGTTGTCCATGCATGATGCGACATGCATGGCCGGCTCCCTGGATTGGGACTGGCAACCTGGCTCAAACCTTCGATAGGGTCAAGGGCCGGTTGCAGGGTATATGCAGGTGAAACACAACCCATGCATGCCTCCCTCCTCAGTTGTTGACTACACTGAGGAGATAAAATTAAATAGACTGCCATAAAATTCTTCTATCCTACTGTCAATTTGCTCATAATTCCATCAGGTATTACTCCCTCAAATATAATATTTTGCTCAATTGATACCCACCAACTTTCTAGCCAGTATATGTAGTGGCTGTCGCTTTGTGATGAATGACCAATCCACTTAGCTTTCTTGGCTCTAGGTAGCAAATTGTTGTCTTGTGTGATTTTAACATAGACATCTGTCCCCCATTCATGAGCATCTTGTAAATTTGGTTTTTGATGGTGGACCATCTCATAGGGTGTCTTGTTTGATTATGCATGTGATTTTTAAGGTAGTTAGCATGCTGAATGGCATATCCCCATAGGAACTCAGCAAGGTTCAAGTCTAGCAGCATAGCATAGGTATTTTCGATCAAAGTGCAGTTTAGGTGCTTGGTTACTCCATTCTGCTCATGAGTGTCATGCACTATATACTGGTGTCTTGTGCCTTGCTTATCTAGATAGTTGTTGAATTCAGCACTTGTATATTTTCCCCCTCTATCTGAGAGAAGCATTTTATTGCATGCATTCCTCTGCCAAAGCATCATGCCCTCATACAGTTTGCTTGGTGAAGACTTGGTCTTTGGTGCTCATTAGATAGAGCACAGATACCCTTGAGTGATCATCTGTGAATGAGACATAATAGGATTTTTTATCACTGGTGATGTGTCTCACCGGTCCCCATACATCTGAATATATTTTATCACCGATCTTCTTAGTGCACCCACTGGATTCTTTTGGGAGTGGTTTGCATGTAATTTTAGCTTTGATACACACATCACAAATGAATTTATTGTGAGCCTGTGAGAGCTCAAGGCCATAAACCATGCCATGATCTATCAAGCACTTAAGGGCTTTGTAAGATATATGCCCTAGTTTGAAATGTGTCTCAATGACGGTCAGGCAACACTTCATGGAATTATGGGTTGTGTTAAGTCCGCGTGTCAGGCGCTTAGCTAGCACTTCCGAGGGGGTTTTCCGAGCTAG
>QLPG01009133.1:0-11905 GCA_003314385.1 Gomphus sp. MG54 | reverse complement strand
ACATACACCAGCATCGTTCGCCTTCCTCTGGCACGAACTTGGGGTCAGGCATTATTGTGTACCCGATCGCGGCCTCCTGTTCTGCCAAGATATGGTCTGCCTCGACAATTGCATGCAACTCCTCGAGAATCTTGTTGAATTAGATAAATTTTGTTTTCTGCAAAGGGGTGATCACAAAACAGGAATACTTAATCCAAAGTGCAAGTACTTTAAAATACTTAAGAAACAAGAATACTATGAAAGATGAGTACTCTAGATATAATCTCAGAGAATGACAAGACCTACCTTAGTAAAAAGTGCATGTACTTCGAGGCTACCTACATTGAGGGCAGCTTATAACTACATATTGGTCTTTTGGCTGCTACAAATGTCCAAGCAGTAAAAGTTAGACAAAGTTCATTTTTGTTTGTGGATGAAAAGTGAGGTTGAGTAATAATAAACAAAGTCTTAGCATTATCGATGGGGCGTCGTCTGTGTTTCGGAGTGCTATTTACATGAACGGAGCCTCAGCCCCGGATGTCGGCTCTCGTTATGGTGTCCATGTTTCGCTTTGTTCTTTCCGCATACAAAGTTATGGTCCATTATACTCTTGCTATACAAGGAATATGACACTCCTTAATTACTCTGCTGGGTGTACAATTCAGACCTGCGAGCAATAGAATCCGACACATCAGCCACCGCAAAGCTGCTCAGTCCAAGTTGTCCATCGGTTGATATGGCCATGTTCATAGCTTCACATCTTAAGTTCAATATCAACTGTGTTGCCTGAAATTGAGAGAATCAGGAAATTTTCAATTACAGAAAAAAATTACATTAAGCTCACACAATACCCCATCAAAGTGAACACCCAGCTGGCAAGAAGCAGTTGCGTGACCGCGTTCTTCGAAACATAGAAAAGACCCACTCACATAAGTGCGATGTTCCCCTGGTTAGAGCTCAATAGAGAGCCCACGAAGCACCATAGGAAGATTGCTTTGATGCCAAGGTACGTGCAATAAGAATAAATCGCCCAGGCTCCCAGAAAAAAACTGACTGGATACTGACTTACCCAATGAACATAAGAAGGCCCATGTATGATCTCTAAGAAGGACGGTGAGGATAGTGTAGTTCTGTCGTATTTTCCACGGTTTCGTTTGAATGGCTTTAATAACGACAAGGGAAAACATGATGACATGAGGGAGCATCATGAATAGCCTTTATTTCGAGATAAGTGACCAAACACTGGACACTCTGGTATATGACACGTACAAAAAGTACGACAGCACTACGGGTATGAATATCGAGCAGGTGCTTCTATGAACATTTGGAAAATCCTTCGGTTCGATGATTACCTTTGTGAACATTATTCCCACCGCTACACTTTGTACACAGACGTTGCATGCAAGATTTGCGAGTAAAGGGTAGAGCAGATGCCTGTTTCTCGCAAAAACTGCAAAAACTGAAAAAAATTGATATTATTCAGTTATTCTAGAGGATGAATGATATGAAATGATTGAATATAACCTCGCATGATGAGTAAGAGTTCTGCGGAGAAACTTAGGGTTGGGCGTGCTATTGCCCTGAACCGGAACCATGCTACACACTGAGGTGGACGAGACCCATTGGATTCGTGAAGATAATTAAATCAAATCTGTAATGTATAGGTTATGCGAGGCAGAGCGACACGAGTGAGAGACTTGCAGGGCAATACTGAGAGTTAGGTAGCGAAGGATATAAAACAGGAAATTGATCGGTGTCCATTGATTTTTGAATCTAAACAATGCCGACATCAGTACCTTTCAGGAGCCGAGCGAAGTGTCAGTTGACAGCAGTGAAATTTCTCATCTCCAGACAAATTCCATCTTTGAAACGGGAGACGGTGTCAGAAACTATATGTTCGAGAATGGCAAGAGAAAAACTGCCTCTTGATTCAGACTGAGGCAGTAATTTCACACGAGAAACGTAGCAGATGCAACTAGATATGTAGAACATACAGTGGTTAATGTGAGTAGTGAGTGGCACAAGTATTGTATTTCTTCGTTCAGAAGAGTAACAATTAGACTTTTATATCCTCTTGCCTCTCTGTCCTTTGTCCATGTTCAGGCTGACACTCTCAGCACTCTCCCAAACAACCTTCCAAAATCCAGTGGCCTCACAGAAGGAGGGTGCAATGTATGAGTATGTTGAAGCCTGCCACATCTATGTGGCTCATTGGACCAAACCAAACTATGCCATTGTGTTCAAGGCACCATTGCACTAGTGCCAAGTTTACACAATGTCAGCACTTTCAGTGCTTTAACAGGCCACTAGTGTTCAGAAGGGTGTTTGGGAGGGAACCAAGAATGTTGGTACCAAATGTGGATGAGGGACTTAGAGGAAGAGAAGATATACAAGTACTTGTTAATCCTCTGAATGAAGGATACATACATCAAGATATGCAACTTTTATAGTCAAAGGAATGAGAATGAATGACCTTAGTATGCAATAGGGTAGCATAATAAATGTATGTAGAATAAAAAGACATGGAGACAAGATATGAAGAATGGTCAAGTATGACTAGGCATAAGAAAACATACCAAAGTAAAGTGAAGTCAAATGAATGAAAGAATAAGTGGGAACCAATAGGAATTGAAGATGAAATGGACTGAGTGTGAACGGAATGTACCAAGGTGAGTGTCAGGCACCGGGATTGCTAACAATACATGGGCCGAGCACTATAGTAATAATTCCAACTTTACCATATTGGTGGGAATTGGCCAAGTCCTAGAAGCCGATTGAAGTGGCATGGCTTCAACATACTCATCTGTTGCACCCTACTTTCCATGCTTGCCATTAATTTGAAACAGAAGGGATACCCAGGAGAGTGCCAAGAGTATTGGCCCAAGTAAGGGACTTTAGACAGAAGAAGGGAGGGCAAGAAGATGTAAACCTAGTTGATATCCAGAATGAAAAACTATCTACATACATTGCACTACTTATATAGGTTAAGAAGCGAGATGTGGAATCAGGGTGGCATAAGGAATAGAGAACAATAAGGTATGCAGAGCATGTGGAGGTATTGTCCACAATGATCAGGAATAGAATAAAGGAATGTAAACAAGAATAGAACAATGAAGATAAGATAATAGAAATATGGCCAAGAAATAGAAAATGACTGAATATAAAACAATAGGTCATGGCTGAGGATAAAATAATAGTGAAATGTCCCAAAGTATAATTGGCCGAGAAATAAGGGATAAATGGAGTGGGGATTAATGGATAATGAAGGGGGAAGAGTGGATGAGGGATAGGAATGGGAAATGTAGATGCCAAGCTGAGACTGATGTACCAAGTGACATGTATGTGGTTTGGTCACTTGTGTGTGGAATTAGACTGATCATTTGGTCAGCACTGCCGAGTTACCGGGTACCTAGAACATGTACTTGACACTGAGACTGAGGTACTAGTTGTCAGGCATCAGGAATGCCAACAATGCATGGGCTGAGCACTTTTGAAATAGTGCCAGCTTCACAATGTTGGCAGGAATTAGCCAAGTCCTGGAGACCGATCTGGGTGGGTTGGCTTCAATGTACTCATGTATTGTGCTCTACTTTCCATGCATGCCACTGATTTCTTACAGAAGGAGTACCCAGGAGGGTGCCATAGGTACTGAGGGTGCTAGCCTAAGTAAGGACTTCAGACAGGAGGAGAGAAGACAAGGAGGCTTATGCCAGGTTGATATCCAGAATGAGGAAGTATGTACATGCACATACTACTTATATAGGTTAAAAAGTGAGATGTGGAATAAGGAATAGAGAACAATAAGGTATGCAGACCATGTGGGGGTATTGTCCACAATAATCAAGAATAGAATGAAGGAATGTAAATGAGAATAGAACAATGAAAATAGGATAATAGAAATGTGGCCAAGAATAGGATAATAGAAGGTGACTGACTATAAAACAATAGGGTCATGGCTGAGGATAAAACAATGACAAGAGGTCCCAAAGTAGGAGGGGTCAAGGAATAGGAGTAAACGGGGTGGGATTAGTGGATAATTAATAGAAAAGGAGTGGATGAGGGATGGGAATGAGGAGTGTGGATGGTGGATATGCTGAGCCAAGACCGGCATACCAAGTGACTTGCATGTGGCTTGGTCACCTGCATGTGGACATAGACTGAATGCTCAGTCAGCAGTGCCAAGTTACCAGATACTCGGTACATGTACTTGACACTAGTGACTGGTGAATAATGACTTGGTCACTTGTATGTGGGATTAGATGGTAAGACATTTAGCTGGTATGACTGAATGAACCAAAGCTTGGTGATGTGTACTTGACAATTGGCTGTATCTCCATGGAAACATCATCCAATTATATAATTCTTAATTTTACATATAGCCCTTAACAAGACCTCTCTTACATATACCAATGTATGGGTGCTGTTTCACCTTGTTGTGATGCAATGTGACCATGTAGCAGAAAGTACAAAACATTGGGAGAATTTTGTGAGTCACTGTATGTAAGAACTAAATAGCTAAAACATGTGAGTGCTTACCTAGTAAGGGAGGTCCAAAAAAGAAAGAATTAAGGATACCCTTACCTAAGCAGTATGCTAAGAATGTGAGCAAGTGAGGTTCTTAGCGCTTAAAGCTCAGTAAGGTTGAAACATTGCAGAGGTTTAGGCATGGGGCTTGGCTTCAGCTTATATGCTGCGCCTTCCAATCTCATTGATCTCTAATTTCAAACAGAGGTTTAGAGTGGAGCAAGGTCTTAGAGACCCTTAACAAAACCTTGAACATGGTGATGGCTTCTGCCAAGTTGGCTTCACCATTAGTGTCATCTGAGGGTGGCATTTGGGGTTCTAGAAAGGGGTTTGATGGGTGTTCAGATGGTGGATTTGGGGCTGGTGAAGGACTTGGTGGCATATGGACGTCGGGTTCTGCGGCAGGTAAGTTTGGGGTCAGGGATGTGTGGCATACTGAAGCTTCTGTAAGTGTTTGAATGGCTCTGATTTGTTCGCTGCATCTCATAGACGATCAGGAGTGTGAGTTTAAATATACTGTTAAGGTCCGAGTTTGTGTCAGGTCCGAGCTGACGTAAGTCGGTCCGAGTTGTGTATTCGGAGTCGTAAGGACTTGGCTTCAACTTTAATGTTACACCCTCCTCGATCGTCAGTCCTTTATTTTGGAGGTTTGGAGAAGATAAGCTTTTGGAGTTCAGAGAGTGAGTGGGAATACTAAGTCGATATTTGAACTAAGGTATAGTACAGAAGTCTGGAGGTATTTATACATGTGATCCTTATTGTAACTAATTAGGAATAGTTAAGAGAACAATAAGATTAACGAAAACAGAGTGCAAGGGAAATATACATCTGGTGTTACAATAAGACTATTGTTTGACAAAAACGGATGATGTCCGAGGTCTGAGATCAACAATACTAGTTGGACTCGGAGGTGGCAATGTAGGTTTGGACTTGGTTCGGAGTAGGGTTCTTTCGTAGTGCCCTATATCGGATGTCCAGGATGTCGGAGTTATATTGCAGATATAACACTGAGAGAGAATGGTGACAAGTGTATAGTCGGATATATCTGTCTCTACAATCAAAGGGTTATCAGGAACCCAGTGAGTCAGGAAGGGTACAGAAGTAAATGCCATCTTAAGTTTGTTGAATGCTTCTTTACACTCCTTGGTGAAGTTCCATGGTAAGCCTTTTTGCGTTAGTCTGGTAAGGGGAATGGTGATTGCCGAGTAGTTGGCTATGAACCATCTGTAGAGGTTTGCAAAGCCAAGGAAGGATTGGACATCCTTGACCTTCCAAGGTTTGGGCCATTGTAAAATGCACTGGACTTTGTCTTCTGCCATAGTAAGCCCCTCAGGTGATAACATGTACCTGAGGTATTCCACTGAGGTTTGGTGGAAGGAATACTTATCTTCATGGGCAAATAGACTGTGCTTTCATAATTGTCACAAAATTTCTCTAATATGTTCAATGTGTGAGGTCTCATCATTGGAGCAGATGAGGATGTCCTCTAGGTAGATGATGGTGTGGACATCCAGCAAATTGCCAAAGATGTCGCTCATGAATCATTGGAAGGCCACTGGTGCATTTGAGAGACCAAAGGGCATTACAAGCCACTTGAAGGATTCATAGCATGCCCTGAAGGCTGTTTTCCATTTGTCTCCTTCTGCAATTCAAATGCAGTGATAGGTATGCTGAGGTTGATCTTTGTATAGATGCTAGCTTTCTTGGGAGCATCTAAAAGGTCAGAGATTATCAGGAGCAGGTAGCGGCCTTTCTTTGTGATCCTGTTGAGACCATAGAAGTCTACACAAACTCGTAAGGAACCATCCTTTTTCATACAAATAGTATGGGTGCTCAATGGAAAGAGCAGGATGGGCAGATGTAGCCCATATTGAGGTGTTCATAGAGGAATTTGTGGAGTGATTGAAGCTCAGAAACTGAGAGCAAATAGATGGGGCTAAGCGAGGGCGAGGTCCCTTCCTCCAGGTTGATATTGAGGTTGCAAGACCTATTGTGTTGCCTTGAACTTTGCTGAACACATTGGCAAAGCCATGGTAGTGTTCTGGGACATGTTGTTGTTCCAGGAGCAAATCTGTTGAGGTTAGCAAGGTCTAGTTGGAATGCCTGGGATCCTTCTAGTTTGCAGGCATGTACAAACATATCAGCATTGACTAGTGCTATCTGAGGAGCTGTTAACTTTGGAGATGGTGAGGTGTCACAAGGAAGCGAGGTGCTAGGAGCTGAAGTAGCTGGAGGGGTTGGCACAGGGGCTGGTTCTGAGGTCTTGAAGGTAATACTGCCCAATACCCAGTTAATCGATGGATTATAGTAGGTGAGCCAGTTGTAGCCAAGTACCGTAGAGCAACTGCTGTCCAACAAAGTTACATAGAAGGTAACTGTCTGAATTTTGCCAGTTGGAAAACAGATAGGCAATGTAGTAGCCTGTGTGAGGGTTGTGTTAGTGGATCCATCAAATAGTTTCAGAGGAATTGGAGGTATAGAACTAGTAGGTAACAAATATTTTTGTACTACTTGTGATTCTATGAAGCAGTCAGAATAACTGCAATCAACAAGTGTGACTAATGGAATTTCAGGCATATGTAAACAGGTCAAATTATGTACTCAGGAATCTCTTAAGGGAGCGGAAATGGCATTCAAGAAAGGTACATGAGTGAGGTCACCGTGATCCTCAGTTCATGCAGTACTGAGGTTGCTCTCCATTTTTTTGATTCTGTGGCTGGGGTTTTGTTGGCCTCAGTTTCAGTGCCTGCTTTAGTAGCATGAGCTTTAGTGTTTGAAGAATTGCCTGCTTTTGAATTGGCTTTTGGGCAGTCCTTGACCATGTGGCCTTTTGAGGCACACAGGAGACAGAGACCTTGATCAATGCATCTCTGGCATTCCTCTGGCAGAAGTTTGCCATCTTTCCTGAGCTTTGACGAAAGGTCAGGCTGGTTGGCAGAGCTCAAAGACTTCGAGTTGCTGCTGCTGTTGTTGTTCCCTTTACAGCTCCATTAATTGTTGGAGTCATTAGAGGACTGGTTGTTGGACTGATTAGAGGTCTGCTGGTTAGATGTAGTTGATGTTGAACCTTGGTTTGGATTTGCAAGGCTTTTGTACTCCTGGCATTCCCAGTATCTACTGTCAATTTCCAACACAAACTGTTGAAGCTCAGTGAGGGACTTGAAGCAGGGGAAATGCAGGAGGCTGTCCTTGATCCTTTTGGCTGGACCTTTGTATGCTGCATGAGCGAGGGTGGTGTTATTCCACTGGGTGTGAGTGGATGCATAGGAGAAGTTGATGAAGTACCATGTAACTTTATGATGTTCCTTCATGACTATTTTTTCGAGTTCAATTTCTGCCTGCACAGCATTATTGAATGGTCCAAAGTTTGCTTCAAGTTTGGAGCAAAAATCCTTCCAGTTGGCAAGCCATGAGGGCTCTGGACAGATCTCGCCAAGGTTTGAAGTATTGGAGGGCTGGTTCTGAGAGGTACAAGATGGCATACTATTAAGTCCGCGTGTCAGGTGCTTAGCTAGTACTTCCGAAAGGGTAGTCCGAGGCGGTGCAAAGGTCTGTAACGGGGCCGAAGACCAGAGACGGAAGTCAGACGGACTATGGCAGAGGCAGAAGCGCTGGGAACTCAGGGTCAGTCGCCGATTGGTTCAATCCGGTCACTGTAGTGTTCGAGGTCGAAGGGACTTGGCTTCAACTTGTGTGTTGTGCCCTCCTTGATCGTCTGTCCCTAATTTCGGAGAGGAGATGGAAGTTTACCGGAGTGAATCGGAAACTAGGTGGACTAAGTTGATATTCGTACTAGCGAACAGTCTAGTCGACTGGAAGACTATATACATGCGATTATCCTTGTACTATCTTTGCTGGTCATAAAACAAGGAGAAAAGGGAGTACAAGGGGTCAATATAAAAGAGAGAACAAGGGAGTGAGGTATGTGATGGTCCTGCGCATTGGTTATCAAGGTAACAGAACCTTGACTTTGGAGTCTTCGGAGGTTTGGAATCGCGGAACCTTGGAATGTATGTTGGACATCCGGAAATCGGTTATTCAGGCTTGGGGTGGTCGGAAGGGTTCCGGAAATGGTGCGGGTGGTTGTGGTGCTTAGTGTGGGTTTGTTTGGTGGCATGGGCTATAACAGAACCTTGGAATATATATCGGACATCTGGAAATCGGTTATTCAGTCTTTGAGCAATTGGAAAAGTCCCGGAAAAGGTGTGGGTGGTTGTGGGGGTTGGTATGGGTTTAGTGAGAGTACGGGCCATAACACATACTGAATCTTTGATGCATCCGATTTGAATGCAGATGGGCAGTTGTGGAAGTTCAGCATGCACTGAAGGAAAAAGGTACAGAGCTTAGCTTAGTCTGTGCCATCGTAAACCTTGGGGTCCTAATTTTTTTCTTGAGAGTTCGAGTCCTGGGGTTGGGGTTGCACCATGCACAGGAGTGCTCTTTAGATGAGCTCGTCATTGTTTGGTTCATGGGCATCATCATCTGGAGCATCATTGTCAGATGGGTTGTTATCATCACCATCAGGTGGTGGAGGGGTGCCTCATCCATCTTCTCCACTGGGAACTGGTTCTACAGCATTGAGGGTGTGGATGGATCTGACATCCTCCAGTTGTTCTGAAAGTCATCATCGTTCCAAGATTACCTGTAACTGATTTGAGGGTCCTGGAATGATGGTCTGCCTTATGGCATGTGCACTAGAGTGAGTGGTCATCATAGACATGCTAATAACGAGATAGGGTATGAGTCTGATAATACTGTCAAGAACAGGAGCAAGCAAGGTTCTTAGCACTTAAAGCTTGGTGAGGTTGAAATATTGCAGAGGTTTGGGCATGGGGCTTGCCTTCAGTTTATATGCTGCACCTTCTAATCTCATTGATCCCTAATTTTGAACAGAGGTTTAGAGTAGAGCAAGGTCATAGAGACCCTTGACAAAAGCTTGGGTGATGAAGCTTGGAGGTGAGCAAGGTTGCTAGTTGTATTCTAAGTTGATTATCAGACTACTGAACTTCTATGTTACATGCATATTTATACTGATGCATATTTCAAATTCTAGTAGTACTTAGCAACTGAGAACAAGGGAGATATAAATGGAGAAAGGGTGTCTGGCTGAAAGAACAAGGAGGTGAAAGTACAAGGGGCTAGAGTGAACTTTGTGACCAAGCTGTAATGGGATCAGGTTGGGTGTCAAGTCCACGTACCGAGACCCATCTGCCGGCAGTGCCGGTCGAGCAATTACTCTATATCCATGACCAAGTGCCCGCGTCGCCCGCATGACACTTGGTGCACCGGTCCCGGCTCGGCACATTCGCCATCCGCACTCCTCGGCTTGTTTTCACCTCGGGACTCCCCGTCCTTGTATTATCCTCAGACGCGACCCATTGTTTTATATCCGGCCACTCCTTATTGTCCCCTTATGAGTCACGATCCTATTATACTGTCTTTTATTGTTCTATCCCCGCTTTGCATTCCTTGTTCTAATTTTGTTCGTTATGGACGACAACCACATTGCTCTGCATACCTTGTTGTCCCACATTCCTTATTCCACATGTCGCTTCTTAACCTATATAAGTAGGACATGCATGTACATATTTCCTCATTCTGGGTATCGACGAGGCTTAGGCCCTTCTACCTTCTTCCCCTCTGTTTAAAGTCCTCAACTCGGACCAGCATCACCAGTATCCTCCCAAGTACCTGTCTGTTGCAAATCGGTGACATGCATGGCAAGTAGGACATAACGCACAAGTATGTTGAAGCCAACGCCACTACTCTTGGCCTGCAGGACTTGGCCATAGTCCGCCCGACCTTTCGACAACACCTTTTGGCAGTACCGAAGTCCGTCAGTATCCGGCTCCTGACATTGGGATCTAATGTACTTCTGTTTTAGGAGTTGTCGAATGGAGTTGGGTTGATCGGCGAAGTTTAAGTGACAGAGATTAAAGGGCGCTTATCGATGAAGGTTGGGAGAAGTTCTTGACCGGTGAATGATGGTATGATGTCCGGTCAGTTATGTTTTCTGATCAGAGGCTGCAGACTGGGCAAGGGTTGCAGTTCATACAGTTTCCTCGGGCACGAGGTTTTGCCTGCATGACGTGCGGCCCTTCTTGTAAAGGAAATACTCGTGTCTTTTAGGTGAATGGAAATGACTTTGGCAGGGTTATGACACAGTGACTGTATGGTTACCAGTGACTATGATATAAAATATGTCATAAAAAGGAAAGTAACATAAGAGTAACTAAGGGGATCACAAATATAAAAGATATAAAAGACATGAAGGGAATAAACCGGCCATCCCCTGAAGTTTACATTGTGTTGTTTGTGAAGTGGGGGTCCTCATTCATTTATTTTTTTCTTTTCCTTTTTTATGCCTTTGCCCCCTTTCTACCCTTGTCCAATGATAGGCCAGTCCCCTGCTCCCCACACCTGATCATACAGGTGCCTGTCTAACCTGCTAGGGGCTGTTTCCATATCATACATTATAACTACACTAGAAAATTGATAATGGTGTGGTTGTGCTAGATTCTATATGTGTCTCTGCCTGAGACATTGTTATTTCTGTTTCTCTTGTGTATCTATTCTGTTCTAACTACTCTATGATATTTTTCTGTCATGTTTTTCCCTTAATATATCCTTGTTCCCCTCATTATCATGACAAGTTCTATGGTTAGGACAATCATTATATTGGGTTATTGACTCGAGGAAGGCAAAAAGAGGGGACGGATCAAGTAGAAGAACAAGCATCTGAAATAAATGTCATTTTACGGACCTAGACAATCATGGCTTGTCAATTTGCACATGAGGCCTCAGGTCATGTCGTAGGGTCGGGACACCCAAGAAACCGCAGATGTACAGATTGAGGATGTCTACTGATGTACAGGCTTGAGATCAACTATAACTACACGACCTGACTCATATCCAAAGCACACTTTGGAGTTAGATAATGCATGTATATCGAAATTACGGAATTCAGGGGGAATCCAGCAAGATTGCAGTGGTGGGTCAGTGAGAATCCAGTCCTTTTCCGGTGAGATGGATATCTGCGGCTCCCCAGGAGCAAAGATACAAAAGTGGCCAGGGAGGACATGTGTGACGTTACTTCCATTTGAGAATTGGAAGGATTCATATTCCGGCAGTGGTGTTGAGATACCGGTAGTAGTGTCCCATATGGAGACTGAACGGTCGTGGGAACTAAACACAACGTGGTCGCGATCAAGTGAGAAAGCAACGGACACCACCCAGCCTGGATGTCTATGTGTGCGCTCTATCGTTCCTGTAGTCGCATTCCATATCTGGACCGACCCGTCGCTCGAGCCAAACGCGAGACGCGATCCATCGCCGGAGAAGGTAACAGAGTCTACGTAAACTGAATGGCTCCTGAGTATATGCTGTACTTCCCAGGTAGTTG
>QLPG01009129.1:0-16295 GCA_003314385.1 Gomphus sp. MG54 | reverse complement strand
GGGGGGAAGAAGCTTACGTGTTGCATCCGCGTTCTTCGCACTGCAGTTGCGAGACGTCCCAGGACGCGCCCCCCCGTTTAATTGAGGAGCAAATATTATTAAAATATTAGAAGAACACCCAGGATTTTCGTGAGTCGATATGATGTATTTGATATAAAATTACATTTGGCTTACCGTCATATGATTGCAGCCCCTGCGTTTTTCAGTCGGGGTGTTGCAGCCTGCAGAGAGTGGAACATTAAATATAATTTATAATTTAGACTCCCCCAGGGGGGGAAATGCTTTGACGAATTCGGCAATTGAAACCGCTTATTACAGACCTGGACAGTAGTGCCATACTCGTGTTCTCGTCGACCTGTTCAACTCCCAGGACCCGTCACAGTAGTGTCGGGCACCCGGTTTAACGTGCTGCTGACACTCTTTGCACCAGACGTGGTTGCACCCCGGCTGCGGACACATGAGAAGCTTGGTGTCCTTGTGGTCGTTGAGGTCGACGAATTTGAAGCAGCGGCACCTAGGATCGGGTTGACGTGAGAACACACATCAGTCCCAGATGAGAGGGGAGGAGACGAACTTGGGACAGTTGAGGAGAATAGAAAACTGGGACAATTCCAGCTCTGTCCAGATCGAGTGCTGCTCGGCTGTCAAACCAAGCTGTTCGATTAAACCACGTGTGATAACTGCACATATATCATTCGTTTGAGTGTTCCACGTGTGTCAGTAAAGTTGATAATCAAAGTGAGGGCTTAGAGAGAAAAAGTAAAGGTTCTCTTACCGCCTGGCTCCTTCACATCCTTATCCATCTGGCAAATCGGACATACGATGGGATATCGATGTTCGTCTAATTTTGAGGTAACGAACCGAATCATACAGCTCCTGCAAACCTTGTGATTGCAAGCCTCAACCTGAGCCACAAAATCCTCGGGTTGGGTCTCACGGCAGATCACACAATGAAACATGTCTTGCTCGTCCCGTAGACGCGCCATCTGAGAAGAAAGCTCAATGTGCTCTCTGTGGAATTCCTCCTGAATGCGCAGAGCCGCTTCCAAATTCGCTTGTTCATCGTCTGGCTCCGCGGCCGACCGATCACCAAGCGGGACTTTAACTTGTTCACGACTCTGAGTTTCGTTGGGAATTGGTCGATGGCTCTTGTCATGACGCATCGTTCCTGGATGTGGAGAAACATTCTTCGCAGTCGTCACCCAACCTTTTGCAGGCCCAGCGACGGGGGAACGAGATCTTAGTCTTGGTCTCGACGAAAACGAGCTCACTGCCTGGCGAGCCTGTTGCATTAGCGATTTTTGTTTTTCTAATTGTGCGATTCGACTGTTTAGAGTTTTGACTTCGCCATTCAATGCTCGAATTTGTGCTTCCGAGTCCGCTAGACGAGTTTTGAGTCCAAGAACCTCCATATTTGCATCATACAGGGACCTCGTATCATGCAAGTCCACGGTATTGCTAGCGAGGAATATATGGCCAGAATATTGTCCGAGAAGCTGAGCCTGCCATTGAAGACTTCCAGAAAGGAGACTGGGGTCCATTCGGAGGAGACAAGTGAGGTATTCGCTGGTGTCCGTGAGATTGGAAAACAGAACGAATGATGCTCCCTTCGCACCGTTTGTTGGTCGAGGGTGTGAATCGAAAATTGCAAAGATGCTGGGGCAGAGACTAGTTCGTGTGTGGATGTGAAACACTGTGAAAATCTCAGGGGGGCGGGTGATAACTACACCAGCAGAGCAATCTCTGCTTCGGCTTGTTTCTTTCAGCTGTCTGGTGTTGTTGATAGATATGATCAACATTATGTTGAGCGAAAAATTTGTGAAGATAATCACATCAACAGGTTTGTCAAATTATTTGATTCCACTGGATTGTACTCGGAATGGGTCATGGTCAACTTGTCTTTGAAAAGAGGGAGAGCGGCAATGTCGTCCACTTCAAGATGTAGCTCGCTTTCCCATGTTGCACAAATTTCTATGATATCCTATACAACGGTGAGCCCCCTTCCGACCTCTGCGTAAAGCAATATGACGAATACAACGTACGTCAATCGCCTCCTTGCTAATGATTCGTTTGAGCAAGCTCACGCCACTCACGCCACTCTTCTCGAGCCCTAGGATGATCCTCACAGCATTCAGAGCTGCTAGACCACATGTAGATATGCCACCTTGGGTGTACTGTCCAGTTTCGTCAAAGCTGCTAACGTGCTTAGCTATTTGACCTGAAAGAAGTTCGTGGATGGGATTGTTTAAGGCAAGCTGTTCCATTGGACCGTCTGTAATAACTGTACATAGATCATTCATTTGCTCAAAGTGAGGGTTTAGAGATAGTAAATATTCTCTTACCGCGTGGCTCCTTCTCATCCTTATCCGGCTGGCAAATCGGACATACGATGGGAGATCGATGTTCGTTTGATTTTGAGGTAACGAACCCATTCATACATCGCTTGCAAACCTTGTGATTGCAAGGGTCGACCTGCGTCACAAAATCTTCGGGTTGTGTCTCAAGGCAGATGGGACAATGAAACCCGACTTGGGCCCTGTCATTGAGACGTGTCATCTGAGAAGAAATCTCAATCTCCTCTCTGTTGAATTCCTCCTGAGAGCTCAGGGCCGTTTCCCCATTGGCTTGGTCCCCGTCTGCCTCCGAGTGCGACCGATCTCCAAGGGGGACTTTAACTTGTTCACGACTTAGGCCTTTGTTGGGAATTGGTTGATGGTTCTTGTTGTTAAGCGTCGTGTCGTGAGGAGGAGAAACATTGCTCGCAATCGTCACCGAACTGTTTGAAAGCCCAGCGACGGGGGAAGGAGATCTTGATAAGTCACTGTTTTCTCTCGACGAAAACGAGGTCTTTGCCTGACGAGCATGTTGGACCAACGATTTTTCTTTTTCAAATTGTGCGATTGGATTGTTTGGTGTTTGGATTTCGCCATTCAATGCTCGATTTCTTTCTTCAGAGTTTGATAGACGAGATTTGAGTTCCAGAATCTCCATATTTGCATCATATGTGGACTTCATATCGTCCACGTCCACCTTATAGGTAGTGCTTGCGAGGAATATATGGGAAGAGTATTTTCCGAGAAGCTGACCCTGCCATTGAAGACTTCCAGAGAGGAGACTGGGGTCTATTCGGAGGAGACCAGTCAGGTAATCGCTAGTGTTCGCGAGAGTGGAAAAAAGAACGAATGATGCCCCCTTCGTCCCGTTTGATGGTCGAGGGTGGGAATCGAAAATTGCAAAGATGCTGGAGCAGAGACGATTGTGTGTGGGGATGTGAAACACGGTGAAAATCTCAGGGGGGCGGGTGATAACTACACTAGCAGAGCAATGTCTGCTTCGGCTTGTTTCTTGGAGTTGTCTGGTGTTATTGGTGTTTATGATCAACGTCAATGTTATTGTTGCGCGAAAAAAATTCATGGAAATAATTTCACCTCAACAGGTTTGTGAAATTATTTGATTCTTCTTGATTGTAGTCGAAATAACACCTGATCAACTTGTCTTTGAAAAGAGGGAGAGCGGCAATGTCGTCCACTTCGAGATGTAGCTCGCTTGCCCATCTAGCACAAATCGTTATAATATCCTTTGCAACGATGAGCCTCCTTCCGACCTCCACAAAAAACGATAGGACGAATACAACGTACGTCGATAATCTCCTTGCTAATGATACGTTCGAGCAAGCTCACACCACTCACGCCACTCTTCTCGAGCCCTAGGATGATCCTCACAGCATTCAGAGCTGCTAGACCACATGTAGATATGCCACCCTGGGTGTACTGTCCAGTTTCTTCAAAGCTGCTAACGTGCTTAGCTATTTGACCTAAAAGAAGTTCGAGGATGGGATTCTTTGAGCCAAGCTGTTTCACTAGACTTTGAGTGATCAGTGCACATAGACGATTCATTTTCTCAAAGTGAAGAGAGAGAAGGTAAAGGTTCTCTTACCGCCTGGCTCCTTCTCATCCTTACCAGTCTGGCAAATAGGACATACGATCGGATATCGATGTTCGTCTGATCTTGAGGTAACCAACCCATCCATACATCGCCTGCAAACCTTGTGTTTGCAAGGGTCGATCTGCGCCACAAAATCTTCGGGTTGTGTCTCAAGGCAGATGGGACAATGAAACTCGACTGTGGACCTGTCATTTAGACGTGTCATCCGAGAAGAAAGCTCCACGTCCTCTTTGTTAAATTCCTCCTGAGCGCGCTGGGCCCTTTCCCCATTCGCTTGACCTTTACAGAGCATTAGTAAAGCTAGTAATCCCAACATGATAACGTCCAAGAATGGTAACAATTGAAACATTCAGAGGAAAGGTGTTGGTTAACTGGCAGAAGTGGACCCCAATTTTGCTTCAGGATCATACAGTGCCGGACGATCAAAACCGACCTCCGCCACAGGCCCCATGCGGATTTGTCTCTGTTTCCGCAAATGCAACCTGATTTCTGTAAAAAAAAAAAAAGTGGAATCACTTCCTTTTGAGCATATCTTGAGACGTATCAGAGCAGATTTTGATTATTCAAAGTTTTTGTAAAAATGTCATCCCAAAATCTGGAATTTCCAAGCCGCCGACACTGCCACCTTCCATATTGGGTATGATATGGGCGCCATGACAGGAACTGGTACAGTGCTGGACGCTCAAAACCGACCTCCGCCACAGGCCCTACACGGATTTGTTTCTGCCTCCGCAAATCCAATCTGATTTCTGTAAAAAATGGTGGAAAATGGAGCTCTCTTCGTCTGGGTCCTCCAGTTGTGAGCTTTTCTCTTTGTTCCAATACTGCCTTCATTGCCAGAATCCTCATACTCAGAATCGGAGAACTCCTCAAGCTCTGGCGCAGCCTCTTGTTCAGGACTAACTGCCCAGTCATCTAGGCCCTTCTCATCATCTGGGTTTCGCCGTTATCATTGATGTAGTCAGGATTGCCGTCATTGAAGCTGTCAATAAATCTGTTGCTGAAGAACCCGCTGTTTGGAATGCGTTGAGCGTTAGCCTGGCGAGCACGCTTAGTTTTCTGTGACATGTCGAAGATTGGTAGCTAAGCAGAAAATCGAAAAAAAAAAGAATTTGTCGAAATCTGACATGATTATGTGATGATATTTCAAAATTTTATTGCAAATTCATGATCTACTGGCCATGTTTCGTTCCAAAACCGGAAGAATTTTCCCGATCAGAGAAGATTTGGTGCCTATTCTTAGTGTCCGGCACTGTACGCTAATTGCGGAGGTATCTCAAGATCAAATTCTTCAATATGATTCGGGTACCTTGGTGTAAACGCCCGACGTCTGGGAAAACAACCGATAAGGCACAGGGGATGTTTCAACAAAGAGAAGCAGATGAGCCTAGCCGACACCGCGAAGGGAGAGCCAAAAGTTTGATATAATAACTGGTGACATGAGGTGCAGCTTCAGAGTAGAAACCTGTGCTCCGAATAGAAGTTAAATTGAACAAACATCTACCTGAAGAGTTAAACTATGACAACAGCAGATCAGGGAACTCGTCTCGCGCCTGAGCCTTTAAGAAGTTGACATACTGCCTCCCGCAGCCCAAACTCCAATAATCCATCCCCTTATAACTACTCTTACTGCTTACACCGCCGATAGTGGATAGTGAGAGCGGGCTTAATGTCCCGTGGAAGGACGGATCGCACGATGCTCTCGCCACAGAGATAACAAAAGTGGCTGTTTTGATCCCGTTTGTCCCCGTGTTAGTAGTGTTTCAGTGTCATATTACAGCAAAGGACGAAGAGAGTGGGGGGATGCTTACGTGTTGCAGCCGCGTGCTGTGCACTGCTCAGTTGCGACCCACACGCCCCCGTTCAATTGGGAGCAAATATTATTAAAATATTAAAAGAACGTCCAGGATTTTCGTGAGGCGATATGATATATTGGATATAGAATTATATTTTGCGTACCTTCATATGATTACAACCGCCTCTTTTTTCAGTTGGGGTGTTGCAGCCTGCAAAGGGAGAGGATTAAATATAATTTAGGACTCCCACGGGGGGCATGCTTTGACGAATTCGGTAATTGAAACCGCTTATTACAGACCTGGGCAGTGGCGCCATCCTCGTGTTTTCATCAACCTCTCCAACTCCACGGACCCGTCACAGGAATGTTGGGCACCCGGGTTAACGTGCTGCTGACACTCTTTGCACCAGACGTGGTTGCACCCGGGGAGAGGACACCTGAGAAGCTTGGTGTCCTTGTGATCGTTGCGGTCGACGAATGTGAAGCAGCGGCACCTAGGATCGGGTTGACGTGAGAACACACATCAGTCCGAAATGAGAGGGGTGGAGACGAACTTGGGACAATTGAGGATAATAGAAAACTGCGACAATTCCAGCTCTGTCCAGATCGAGTGTTGCTTGTCTGTGAAGCCAAGCTGTTCGATTAGACTACGTGTGATAACTGCACATATATCATTCGTTTTTGTGTCCCACGTGTGTCAGTAAAGTTGATAATCAAAATGAGGGCTTAGAGAGAGAAGGTAAAGGTTCTCTTACCGCCTGGCTCCTTCACATCCTTATTAGTGTGGCAAATTGGACATACGATGGGATATCGATGTTCATCTAGTTTTGAGGTAACGAACCCATGCATACATCTCCTGCAAACCTTGTGATTGCAAGCCTCGACCTGCGCCACAAAATCCTCGGGTTGGGTCTCAAGGCAAATCGGACAATGAAACACGACTTGGGCCATATCCCGTAGACGCGCCATCTGAGCAGAAAGCTCAATGTCCTCTTTGTTGAATTCCATTTGCACGCGCAGGGCCGCTTCCAAATTCGCTTGTTCATCGTCTGGGTTCGCGTCCGACCTATAGCCGCGCGGGACTCTAACTTGTTCATGACTTTGACCTTCGTTGGAAATTGGTTGATGGCTCTTGTCATTCCGCGTCGTTCCAGGAGTTGGAGAAACATTGTTCCCAATCGTCCCCCAATCTGTTGAAGGCCCAGGGAGGGGGGAACGAGATCTTGTTGAGTTGCTGATTCCTATTGACGAAAACCAGCTCTCTGCCTGGCGGGCATGTTGGGTCAGCGGTTTTTCTTTTTCTAATTGTTCTATTCGACTGTTTGGAGTTTGTATTTCGCTAGTATATGCTCGATTTCTTTCTCCCGGGTCCAATAGACGAGATTTGAGTTCAAGAATCTCCATATTTGCATCATACATGGACCTCATATCATGAACTCCAACAGTATAAGTATTGCTAGCGAGGAATATATGGCCAGAGTATCGGCCGAGAAGCTGAGCCTGCAATTGAAAACTTCCAGTGAGGAGAGTGGGGTCTATTCGGAGGAGACCAGTGAGGTATTCGCTGGTGCCCGTGAGAGTGGAAAACAGAACGAATGATGCTCCTTTCGCGCCGTTTGATGGTCGAGGGTGGGAATCGAAAATCGCAAAGATGCTGGAGCAGAGACGATTTCGTGTGGGGATGTGGAACACTGTGAAAATCTCAGGGGGGCGGGTGATAACTACACCAGCTGAGCAATCTCTGCTTCGGCTTGTTTCTTTCAGCTGTCTGGTGTTGTTGATAGATATGATCAACATTATGTTGAGCGGAAATTTTGTGAAGATAATCACATCAACAGGTTTGTCAAATTATTTGATTCCACTTGATTATACTCGGAATAGGTCATGATCAACTTGTCTTTGAAAAGAGGGAGAGCGGAAATGTCCTTCACTTCAAGATGTAGCTCGCTTGCCCATGTCGCACAAATTTCTGTGATGTCCTATACAACGATGAGCCCCCTTCTGATATCTGCAAAGGACAATATGACGAATACAACGTACGTCGATCATCTCCTTGCTAATGATACGTTTGAGCAAGCTCACGCCACTCACGCCACTCTTCTCGAGCCCTAGGATGATCCTCACAGAATTCAGAGCTGCTAGACCACAACTAGATATGCGACCCGGGTTGTACTGTCCAGCAGTTTCGTCAAAGCTGCTAACATGCTTAGCTATTTGACCTGAAAGAAGTTCGAGGATGGGATTGTTTGAGCCAAGTTCCCCTTGAGCGCGCTGGGGCGATTGCCCATTCGCCTGATTTTTCCAGAGCACTAGTAAAGCTAGTACTCCCAAAATGACAGCGTCCAAGTACGGTAATAATTGAAACATTCAGGTGAAAGGCCTTGGTGAACTGGCAGAAGCGGATCCCAATTTTTATTTTAGGATCGTACCCTAATTGGAAATATATCTCAATATCAAATTCTCCATTATGATTTGGGTACCTTGGTGTAAACGCCCAGGTCTGGGAAAACAACCGATGAGGTATAGGGGATTGTTCAACATAGAGAAGCAGATCAACCTAGCCGACGCTTCGAAGCGATAGCAAAGAATTTGATATAGTAACTGCTCAAATGAGGTGCAGCTTCGAATAGAAGTTAAATTGAACAATTATCTATCCGAGGAGTTTAACTCTGATTTGGGAACTTGTCTCAGGCCTCAGCTTTTAAGAAGTTGAGACATGTCACAGCGCTAAGCAAATGAAGACTTCCCAGATGGACCGACTGTCCATTCATTACAGGAAATGTATTCGAGTGCTAGGTCGCTCCGTGCGTTTGTCGACGGGTTTGTGTAGGACAGATACTCATCCATGTTTTGCCGCTGGTGTCTTAAGATCATAATCTATCACACTTGGAGGCTCTATTGTGACAGGTGAACTCGTCGTTGTCGTCATCATGACAGGCGCCCCGTTCTATTCCCCCCCGTAACTCCATGTTCTTTTTTCTCACATTTTCCCACATGTCCCCTGTTGAAGTCTGTACAGGATTAGCTCAGTCGATGTGGGTAAACGACTGATATTAGTATCCACCTGTACAGGATTAGAGCTGTACGACATATGATATGTAAGTTACAGGAATAGATGAGAACGAAGTATATCTCACCTCAGTCGATGTGGGTAAACGACTGAGGGATGAAAACCATTCTATGGCCACTCTTATAGGGATGGGGACTGTGGGCAGAAGGTATGAAAAAGTTAAATATAGTAACAACAGAATAAAAGTGAATGTAGACTTATTCCAGTTTCAACATCCCCCACACTCTTACCTCTCCCATGATGGAATAGAATGCACAACTGAGTTAAATGAGTAGGCTCAGCTTCTTGGTAGAAGATTGTATATTATTCATTGTAACTACCTAAATAAGTTGATACATAATATCATGTTAGCAGATGCTATCTACACGTAGAGAAGGTGTTACTCATTGTTCAGCTTCTGGGTATAAGTTGAACCATGTCTCTGTGCTAAATATTGAAAATAGCCAGGGTCAGAGTCCGAATCTGAATAGTTTCATTGGTGACAACAATAACAAAGAATGATTATACTTGCATATTTTCAACACTCCCCCTTGAGCATGATATACTAAGTGATGAACCAAATCATGGCCCAACGCTTGCCCCTCCACAAACTGTGTGAACTTTGTTGAAAGGCACATAGCCATATAACCAAGTCCACTATGACCCACAAGGTGCCAACTCCAGCTGTCAAGTGCAGGTACTGAGCACCTGGTAACTTGGCAGTGCCAACTGAATGATCAGTCTAATTCCATATGCAAGCGACCAATCCACACATATGTCACTTGTTATGTCGGTCTCGGCTTAGCACATTCATCCTCCACCTCCCCCATTCCTATCCCTCATCCACTCTTCCCCCTTCATTGTTTATTAATCCCACCCCTTCCACTTCCTATTTCTCGGCCCACTTTACCTCGGGACATTTTACCATTGTTTTATCTTTGGCCATGACTGTTAAGACTAAGAGCCAAGTGAGATATAAGACCACTGCAATGAGAATTGCAGGGAAGTAAGATAATAGAGACTTGTTTGGCTTGAGATTGGAATTATCAGATAACACTTGTAGAACTTGTTGAACTAATTGACCTTGTTGTTATTTCTCTGTACTACTAATCCTTTTTATATACAGTAGTTGGAGAATCATATGATAAAAATATAGTGACATGTGAATCTGTATATGAGGGTATGACCTGCTATATGATGCAATGTCTGGGGTGAAGTGGTCATGGAATAGAATCATGGGTTGTGGAAAATAAATAGAAAGAGGGAGAATGTATTGTGCGTGTAGGTGTTTCAATTCAGGGATGGCAGCGGGGGTTTGACTCGGTTCTCAGTTGTCTCAGCATGTGTCATGATGTAGAATGTGGGGGGGTGAATGTAAACTCATGATAATGTGAATGGTAACTCATGATGAATATGTCTTGCATGTTTGACTCGACTCGGAACTGCTTTGTGTTACTCTTGTGACTCGTGTGTTTGGGGACTCATTGGCTCGTGACTCGGATTGACTCATGTATGTTGACTCGTTGAATTGCATATGTGTGGACTTGTTGGCTTATGCAGTTATAGACTCGTGTGTGTGTAAGAGAGTTGAATGGAAATATGGTGAATATGAGTGTGGGGGAATAGTGGATGGTGTTTGTTGATACTGTGATATTTACCAGTTTCTAACAATGACCCTATTGTTTTATATTCGGTCACTCTCTATTATTCTATTCTTGGCCACATTTCTATTATCTTATTTTCATTGTTCTATTCTCATCCACTTTCCTTATTCTATTCTTGATCATTGTGGACGATACCTCCACATGATTCTTCATACCTTACTGTTCTCCATTCCTCATGTCTGTCAAGTACACGTACCGAGGTTCTGGTTATTTGGCAGTGCCAACTGAGCAGCCATTCTACATCCATGTACAAGTGTCCACACTGCATGCACATCACTTGGTACGCCGTTCTTGGCCTGGCACATCCACCACACCATCTGCCTGTTCCTCGATCCACTTCACCTCAGGACTTCCTGTCCTTGTTCTATCTTTGTGTGCAACCCTTGTTTTATAGTCATGCACTCCCTATTGTCCTGTCCTTGACCCATTCCCTATTATTCTATCATTTATTGTTCTATCCCAGTTTACATTCCTTGTTCTAATTTTACTCATTGTGGACAATAACTGCATGCTCTGCATACCTTGTTGTTCCACATTCCTTATTCCACATGTCGCTTCTTAACCTATATAAGTAGGACATGCATGTACATATTTCCTCATTCTGGGTATCAACTAGGCTTAGGCCCTTGTACCTTCTTCCCCTCTGTTAAAGTCCTCGACTCAGGCCGGCATCACCAGCATCCTCCCAAGTACCTGTCTGTTGCAAATTGGTGGCATGTACGGCAAGTAGGGCACAATGCACGAATACATGGAAGCCAACGCCACTACTCTTGGCCTGCAGGACTTGGCCATTGTCTGCCCAACAACCCTCGGCAGTACCAAAGTCCGTCAGTACCCGAAGCTTGACAATGTCACCCTGTTCCACATCTTGCTTCTTAACCTATATAAGTAGCAAATGTATGTAAATAGTTCTTCACTCTGAATATCAACTTGGTTTACATTCTCTAGTCTTTCCCTCTCCCATATAAAGTCCCTTACTCAGGCTGACATTCTTGCACCCTCCCAGGTCTTTCTTCTATCCAAATTAGTGGCATCCACAGAAAAGCAGGGTGCAATGCACGAGTACATTGAAGCTAGCCACCCCAATCGGTCTGCAGGACTTGGCTGATTCCCATTCATACTATCAGCATTACCAATACCTAACACCAGCCCTGGATGTTTTGAAAGGAACTCAGGTATACACGTACCCAGAGGGTCTTGATCTAGGGGTATTTAAGTAGAATAGTTTGCTTCATACAAACCTCAGTCTTTGTATACACAAGTCTTAGGTCAGTTAGTTTTATTTCTCTATTATGTTCAATGCCCTAACTGTTATAATAAGAGTCAAAAGGTAGATTAATGTAATTAGCTGTTGCCCTTCAATAATTATGTTGGGGCTTAGTTTTTACATTTAAAATTCAATAAGTGAAGCAAATAACAGCTGAGGGCATGAAAATCATGTTACATTTATAGTACAAATGTTAATATATATGATACAATGATAGGAGCCCATAAATCACATGATAAAGCACATATACAAGGGGTGAGACAAAAATGACAAAGAAATATGGATCATAATGTATACAATGCTTAAGGGAATAGAAATGATGAAGAATTATCAAGTACACATACTGATATTCTGGTAACTCAGCAATGCTGACTAAACAGTCATCCTATGTCCACATACAAGTGCCCACACCACATGCAAATCACTTTGTACGCCGGTCTTGGCTTGGCACATCTACCATCTACATTTCCTCATCCCCATCCCTCATTCACTTTACTTCATTCACCATCCATTAAATCCCACCCCCTCTGCTCCTTAATCCTTGACCCCCCTTACCTTGGGACATCTTACCATTGTTGTATCCTCAGCCATGACATATTATTTTATAGTCAGGCACTCCCTATTGTCCTATCCTTGGTCACATCCCTATTATCCTATTTTTTATTGTCCTATCCCCATTTACATTCCTCCATTCTATTTTTTGCTCATTGTAGACAATACCCCCACATGCTCTGCATACCTTATTGTCCCACATTCCTTATTCCACATGTCACTTCTTAAACCTATATAAGTAGGACATGCATGTACATACTTCCTCATTCTGGGTATCGACTAGGCTTAGGCCCTTACCTTCTCTTCCCTCTGCAAAGTCCTCTACTTGGGCCGACACCTTTGTTACTCTCCGAGTATCTCCTCTGTTCTAAATTTGTGGCACGCATGGAAAGTAGGGCGTGATGCACGAGTACATTGAAGCCAACACCATTATTTTCGGCCTGCAGGACTTGGCCATTCCCTGCCCGCATCATCAGCACTTCCGAAGCTTGACAAGAATGTACATGTTAATCTTATGAAGAAAATATTGATAAGTTTTTTATGTATTTTCTTTTGTAAGTAGCAAAGTAATCTTGGAAGCTCTTGAGTAAATCCTATGGGACCTTGTGAGGAAAATGATGGATCTATTATTATTTCATCCATGTCTAAGTTGAATGATGACCAGGCTCAAAATATATTGTTTTGGCTGGTGGCTGTGACTCAAGGTAAAGAAAAGAGGTTTCAGGACTGGCTAGCAAGTTATGGGGAATATGTTTGTTACTACTACTATCATTATACAAATCTTCTGCCATTTGTATACAACTCCTTCTAGGCGAATGTCCCAGGTGACTATGGAGAAGAGATTATTTAGATAGATAATTGTTCTATATCTATCTAATAGATGTGTTGTTATTTTATTGTTTTCCACTGTAGACAGCCCTCTATGTGATGTGAAGGTTTTAGGTTTGGATAAACACCAACCCAGGGAGGCAGCTACAGGGGATGCGCAAGTGGGCAACAGTCGTTTGTGAATGACTCTGGGACTGTAGGCATATAGTACCAGCGTGAGTGCAGTTGGATATGTATCAAGAGTGATTTCCAGTGTGTCTGGACAACAATAGTATTTCCCTGATGGATCTAGCCCGATATGGCTCAGAGTCACATGACTGTATCTATGAATATGCAGGGGGTCGAGTGACTGCCTGACAATGATGGTCTCTATGGAAAATGTGAGTAAAATTGTGGTTAAATAGTAGTAAACTCAATATAATGTTCCCATTGGGTCCGGGGATGTAAGTGACAATGACAAAGGTAATAGCCTGGTATAGCAACATGAGTGATCCAGACTTCGTCAATTATGATGATAAACAGTGTTCTTTGAGTGTAAGACTAGTTTGTTATTTTCTATCTATCTATCTCTTATAGAGATTCTGAGTTCTGAATGTAATGTCTACCGTAACTACCCTGAGACAGTGTCTATATGTGGTCGACCTGATGTGGGTTGCTACTCTTCCAATCTATTTCTGTCTGTCCTGTCCACATGGTTCTACTCATTATGAAAATACTCTTTGGTGCTTCTTGCAGTGCCTTCGACTCTATCTTTGATATCAAACCCCGTTTCCCTGCTGGTGAGTGCATGTCACCTGCATGTATGCACCCCAAATGTGTCTTCTCCTGTCTCCTAGCCTGTGAGTGGTATGTCCCTCTATCTCGATGTGTCCTGTGATCTATTTCCTGTCAAGCATCGGGTACTGACGGACTTCGGTACTGCTGAGGGGTGTTGTTGAAAGGTCGGGCGGACTATGGCCAAGTCCTGCAGGCCAAGAGTAGTGGCATTGGCTTCAACGTACTCATGTGTTGTGCCCTACTTGCTGTGCATGCTACTGTATTTGCAACAGACAGATACTCAGGGGGATGCTGAGGATGCCAGCCCGAGTCAAGGACTTAACAGAAGAGAAGAAGGTAGAAGGGCCTAAGCCTAGTCAATACCCAGAATGAGGAAATATGTACATGCATGTCCTACTTATATAAGTTAAGAAGCGACATGTGGAATAAGGAATGTAGGACAACAAGGTATGCAGAGCATGTAGTCATTGTCCACAATGAACAAAATTAGAACAAGGAATGCAAAGCGGGGATAGAACAATAAAAGACAGGATAATAGAATCGTGACTCAAGATGGGACAATAAGGAGTGGTCGAGTATAAAACAATGGGGTCGTGTCCAAGGATAATACAAGGACAGGAAGTCCTGAGGTGAAACGGACGGAGGAGTGTGGATGGCGGATGTGCTGAGCTGAGGCCAGCGCACCAAGTGTTATGCATGCAATGCGGGCACTTGGTCATGGATATAGGATGATTGCTCGGTTGGTACTGCCAGCGGATGGGTCTCGGTACATGGACTTGACATTTCCGCCCCATAGACTCTATTCCAGGTGCATCTCTCTCTCTCTCATCCCATGTGTATCTCTCCTTTGTGGGCACCTAGCATATAGGCTGCCATGTCTCGATCTGCTGTCTCTACGTATACACATGGTACTTTTTGTATATACTTTTGGATACTTGTGATACTAGTTTTTGTTCTTTTATGGGGCTCCCTTATCTCTAAATTTATCTCTAAGTCCATCTCTTTACATATATGCACTTCTCTGTGCTCCCAGTCCTGCATCTCCTCCTGCATCTCTATCCCCTCTTTCTCTTGTCTCAACACTCCTCAGTGAGCTTGGTCAGTAATTCCCATGTAGAGAACCCCCCCAACTACAGTAGGGGACAAAACCATTCAAGTGTTTTGAACATTTGTGTTGTACTGTAAATAATGGGAGGATTACATAATCAAAAATATGACATAATTAGTGGAGATAGCCCTGCTTCTGAACTTGTGGTCACAATCAAGATGACTATGTAACTCTCAATATTCATTGGGATATTAATTATTTAAAAAAAAATAAAGCATTTGAATGGTTTTGTCCCTCACAGTTATTAATGCAATAAATTGTATATACAGGGCTGGAAATCACATGACAAGTCACATGACATGGTGTGAACCTTTTTATAGTTTGTTTCTGTCCAACCAAAGCCAAACATCCCTCGTTCAGAACCATGAAGCATCTCTCTGCTGCTAAAGTTGACTCTATCATCCAAATGCTCAAAACTGGTCATTCTAGAAACTACATCTCCTGTTACCTTGGTGTCTCTGTTGGCTCTATCTCTACCATTCACAGGAAACACTGTCCTGATATACCCAAGGCCACTGGTGGTTGCCCATCTAAGATATCCCCCTCCAACATCCACCATGTATGTACTTCTGAATCTATATGTTTGGCCCTTGATTGGTAATGAAATGATCTGCTGGCATTTGGTATCAATCAGTCATGGGTTGTTAGTTGGATCTGAATTGAATTTGTGTTGTCATATGGAACTGTTGAAATTTATCTGTATAGTAAGAAGCCTTTATTCAGTGCTTCCTCAACGGTGGGATGGCTCCCTCAATATTTCCCTCACAGTGGGCCTGTATCAGTTTGGTAGGTATGCATATGCATCTCCTATATAAGCAAGCAATCTCCCCCTATGTTGCTACTTTGTATCTCCCTAATCCATCTCTGAGAAACATGGAGATAAAACAGAATGCACTATATGATAAAAGCTTGGAGTGATAAAACAGAAATATGAGAACTACAAAGAGCTGATACAACATTTTATGGCAGTAGTACTGTACATTTAGTCATACAAATATATACACATTTCTCAATAAATTTTAGGCTTGAAATGTGAACATTTTTGCAATGGAAAATGGTTGGCCAGACCTCTTCTGGTCTTGATGTAATTGCTCAATCATGTAGGCACTTTGCTTCATCCTAAAATAGAATGTTCAATGTCTTGATAACAGAATAGAGTCAGTTTTAATGGGATTGATGGATGGGATAGTGATGGAATATATTGTTATTTACTAAAAGAAATAGAGTCATTAGGGGATTAGATATTAATATTTTAGTGGTTCAATGTTTAAGCGCCAGACATGGAAATGGCCTTGCATGATGGTGGTATA
>QLPG01009118.1:0-13067 GCA_003314385.1 Gomphus sp. MG54 | reverse complement strand
ACCAGCCAAAATTTTATTATTATTTTTGGTAGTCATTTTAGGACTGATTTTATGGGTGACTTTCTTTAGAGGAGAGGTTTGGATCTTGTATGCTCATCCAGTTCAGAAGTCTTGTAGAAATATATTGGAGAATTCCCAGATCCCCAACACATCTCCTAATAACACCACCCTGGATTGGATCCCAGGTTCCAAACCCTTCCTGAACTTGACCATGATCATTTTGTCATTGTGATACTCCGCCAAGGCTACCAGCTCTTTAAAACGGTCGATGTACTCTTCGACCGAGTCCCTCCCTTGGTACTAGCCCATGCTTTCTAGTCACATCAGGGCTGAAAGCTGCTCTCATTCTTTGGGCAGAAGTGCTCCACTATGTCTGTCTCAAATGCCTTCCAGCTGGGGTATAGGGGACGTCCAGCTCATTTATTTCACAGAACCCTGTTGGCATATTGAGCCACCCTTCGTGACTTGAAGTATGATAATGCCCAATGAATGCAGGCTTGGTCATTGGTGAACTGATTGCCACACACTGTGAAATAGATGTCGCAGGAGTTGAGAAAGGCTCTGCCCTTTTCTCAATCTCCATTGAAGTCTGACAGGGCAGCCAGCCTGTCAGGGGACAACTCTCTCTAAAGCCTGAACCAAGTCCAAAGTCCTATTTTGAACCCCACCCAACTCTGAGGCTAAATACACAAATCTGAAGGACCACCAAGCAGGGAGATGGAATAAGCATAGCACGGGTAACTAGACTCTGGGATAGGCACCAGAGATGCAGACTTGATACCCAAGAGCCGGCTCTATCAACTCCAAGTGAATAGATGTGTAAGCTGGTACACAGACCAGTTACATAAAGGGTATATAAGGGTGGCTCTCTAAGTAGTGGAATCTTGAGACTTTCCTTTGGATTTCCCCTGCTTAGGTAAGAGCTCCACATGTAACTTAGATAAATGTATAATAAATACTTTGGATTTCCCCTGCTTAGCTCACCTCTAAGGCACACCCAGAGGCTGCAAGAGGGTTGCCCTTATAGCAGGAAAGTCTCTCCAGCAAGGACCAGGAGCTGTACGGCAGCACAGTCATAGGAGGTTTTGGACTCAATGAAAGCGGCTTGGAGAGTACCAACCCCCACACATACCTGACACAGGACTCCCCCTCCTTTATAGTTATAGCCACGGATATCCCCACTAGTCTCACCTTCGGCATGGATGCCAAAGAATGATTGCAAAGGTTAGAGCAAGAACTGGCAGAAAACCGAATGGCAAATGCCGCAATAAGCGAAGCCCTTAGGGCAATCATGGCCAAACTAGATGACCCTATACATCAAGGGTTAAACCCTAAATTTTTAGAAAATAACCCAACATCAAGCGCACATTTTTCAAATGCTCGGAGCACCACCATCTCACAAGGAAACTCCAGAGTCAGGCTCACACCCCTATCAGACTTTGATGGAGACAGAGAAAAGGGGAGGGCCTTCCTCAACTCCTGCAACATTTACTTCATGATCTGCAGAGATCAATTCCCTAACAGCCAGGCTCAGATACACTGGGCTCTCTCCTACTTCAAATCTGATAGAGTGGCCCATTTTGCAAACAAAATACTTTGAAGTGAGAGGAGCGGACACCCCCACTATTCGGACTAGAGAGCCTTTGAATCAGACTTTGTCCAAAATTTCTGCCTAAAGAATGAGCAACTCTCTGCCCTCACATGACTGGAAGGGATGGGCTGGTACCAAGGCAAAAAGTCTGTAGAAGAATACATCGACCGATTCATAGCCACCACCCTAAGTCCAAAATCTCTGGTCATCAAGGTGGAGCTTCAAACAATAGACACAGCAGAGGTCAAGTTAGGACCCGCTGTTGTGGATTGTGGAGCCACCAGACAGTTCATAGTCAGAGGCTACATAGAGCAATACTGTCAAGCTTCGGGTACTGACAGACTTTGGTACTGCCGAAGGGTATCGGGCAGACAACGGCCAAGTCCTGCAGGCCAAGAGTAGTGGCATTGGCTTCAATGTACTCGTGCATTGTGCCCTACTTGCCATGCGTGCCACTGATTTGCAACAGACAGGTACTCGGGAGAATGCTGGTGATGCCAGCCCAAGTTGAGGACTTTAACAGAGGGGTAGAAGGTAGAAGGGCCTACGCCTAGTCGATACCCAGAATGAGGAGATATGTACATGCATGTCCTACTTATATAGGTTAAGAAGTGACATGTGGAATAAGGAATGTGAGACAACAAGGTATGCGGAGCGTGTGGTTATTGTCCACAATGAATAAAACTAGAATGAAGGAATGCAAAACAGGGATAAGACAATAAAGGATAGGATATGTTTTGGAACCGTAAATGAGGTAACCCGAGAACTGTGACAAAAGTTTGGTGTGAAGAAAATCCAATCAAGTTCTCTGACAAGACGAGGGCAAGTGGAAGCCTGTCCGGGTTGATCTCCAAAAAGAATTGTTTAGAGGGGGCCTTGGCAGGTGCCTTTTCAATTACGTGTAGGAATAATAGTTTGTGTACGTGAACTATTATTCTACCCTTGCCTAGGATTATTTCCACGGATGTTCTATAAATCTGATTTAGTTCTTTAATATGTTTTTGCGTACCTTTTATGTTTTAACTGAGAACCCTTTGTTAAGCACTGACCTTCGGATCAACGTACTCAAGAGAGGGAGACACTGACCTTCGGATCAACGTGTCTATGAGAAGATGGCACTGGCCTTCGGACCAACGTACCAGAGTGGCACTGACCTTTGGATCAACGTACCCAAGGGTGCTTGATGCACAGGATAATCCAATGGACTATGGGTGAAAGTAAGATAGATTGTTAAGTTACTTTATGCTACAGAACTAGCCTCTATATATACTAATTCTAAGCTGATTATGTAACTCCCCGATAAGGCAAGACCTTCCTGAAATTAGTGGAAGGGTGTGGAAAGGAATGGAAGGTCCTGGAAGCCTGTGGCAGTTACGAGTCACCCTGTAGTCACAAATGAGTCACCCTATAGTCATTAATGAGTCATGTTCCCACGGCTAGTAGTCTCATGACTGGTCAAGTCATGAAATATTAATAGTAAGTAAGCCGAGCTTCTGGGCTGACCTATAGTGTAATAGCTATTACCTGAGCCCAGGAATTTGTTGTACAATTAATCTTGAGAGCTTGAGCCAGTGATTTGGCACCATTTTCCGTGTATAAGTGTTTGGCGCCTGGCTGTGGGTCCTTGTGGGTCCAAATAAGCGAAATATATGAGTGTTTTTGAAGTATTTCTTTAGGCCTTGAAGAGCTTGATAGTATAAGAGTTAATTACTTTGAGTAATTCACTCTTAAATGGCCAGCCAAATTTATTATATTTTTTTGGTAGTCAATCAAGACTGATTTGTTGAGTTATTGTCTGAGTGAGAGAGGTTTGGATTCCTTTAAGCTGATCCCTGATCCGATGACTCTTCCTATCTGTTAGAGAATCTCCCAATCCCCAACAAACTTCTATCTCAGATCACCAGATCCTACGCTGATTACACATGCGCATCCAGGGGTCTGTAAGTAGAGTAGATTGGAGATCCCCTAGGTGGTAGGAAGAACATGCTTCCAGTAGGCCTGGTGTACTTTCACTCGGTACACCTTCCCGGTTTGGTTACAACAGGCTTTCACTCAGCCTGGTATACTTTCAGTAAGTGCGGAATCCAATCCAGTTTCAAGTCATAGAGGACTCCGGTCCAGTTTATGTCGTGGAGGACTATGATCCAGTTTACATCGTGGAGGACTACGATCTAGTTTAAAGTCATAGCGGACTCCGATCTAGTTTAATATCATAGCGGACTCCGATCTAGTTTAAAGTCATAGCAGACTCTGTTCCAGTTTGTCTTGATTGATGTGACCACAGATATTTGAATATAGATAGAGGTCAAAGAAAATAAGGGAAAAGTTTTGGGGAAAATTAATTTGTTAATTTATTATTCTAATACATGCTTTATTATATAGTAAATTCCATTGTGCACATCCCTTCCCGGAGACGCGTTGGTATTGATGCGTCAATAGCGATGTGCATGTGACAATCCGTGTGACGCAGCTACGATGTGTGTGAGACACATGTATGAAAATGCAGCGGCTGGTTCCAACAGTTTGGGCTTTCGAGGTTCCGCAGTTCCTATCAGCACCTGTGGTGGTTAACGGGAGCAACCCGTGATCTGTTTGTGTTAAATTTCTGTGGTGCTGAGCAAGGACCACGGACAGAGCAACTGTTTAATGTGAGCAGAGGTAATGGCTCGTTGCAAACAGATGAGGAATTACAAATCATCTGTGACTAATGTGACATGGCAACCAATGTACAGATGCCGGTCAAACTATTCCAACATTCACATCATCTCGCATGTCATCTCATCACTCTCAATTACTCAAGCAGACACCAATATAGATGTCTACAATATTTACAACCCCTCTGGAACAGACATGGCCCTCCTACATCTACAATCCTGGTACCTTTCACACCCTACCAGACATGACTCCTCCACCATCTGGGCTGGAGACTTCAACAAGCACAACCCACTATGGTCAGGTCCTAATCAAGCTCGGCTATGCAGATGCAGCGACACTGACCTCCTCATGCAGCTGCTCGCTCAACACCACATGGAACCTCAACTCCCTGCTGGAACCCCATGTTTCAATCCGACTCCACCGAATGTGAACCACCCTTGACCTCCTTTTCTGTGATGCTGACTTAACCCACCGAGTCTTGTCCTGCAACACCTCCCCGGATGACCACCTCCCATCTGCAGACCATCTACCCATTCACACATGGATAGATGTGGAGCTCAACAGATGCCAAACCACCCCAAGGTGCAACTTCAGGAAGGCAGACTGGGTCAAATTCCGACAGATACTCGCTGAGAACCTAACCAAGACCAGTCTCCCTAGTGCCCTGCCCCCCTCCACCCCCCCTGAAATCGACGGTTTCATAGACCGGCTCACAACCGCAATTCAAGACACAATTAAAGGGTCTGTCCCCCTGTCGTGGTCCACCCCCTACTCCAAGCGTTGGTGGAACCCAAACCTCACTCAGCTCCGTCATGACTATGCACGTAAGAGCAGAGATGAATTTTGTACCAGGTTTACAGCTAGTTGGGAGGATAGCAAGTGTGCTTCAAATCGTGCCAGGAACATGTACATCTCAGCCCTCCGCAAGGCCAAAGTGGATCACTGGAAGAGCTGGATTGAAGAGGCCAAAGAGAAAGACGTATGGGTGGCCAGCAAATATGCAAAAAAACCCCTTTCCGACGGGTCCCGTGCACGCATTCCCTCCCTCTTCAAGAAAGGGGACAATGGTCAAATTGTCTTGGAAGTACACACGGACACCGGCAAAGCAGCCTTATTCACAGACCTGTTCTTCCCACCTCGCCCGCACAACCTCCCCAATCTACCTGAAGACTCCGACCCCTACCCTCTGCCCCTCAAATTCTCTGTACCTGCACCACATCAAGTCACCCGCCATATCAACAAAGCCAGCCCCTTCAAGGCCCCAGGAGAGGATGGCATCCCCAATGTGGTCTTGAAAGAATGTGAGGCCATCCTCTTGCCCCTGCTGCATGCCTGTCTCCTAGCAGTCCTCACTACTGGATACTTCCCTAAAAGGTGGCGCTCCTGGAAGACCATTGTGCTCCGGAAACCAGGCAAACCCGACTACACTATAGCCAAGGCCTACCGCCCGATTGCACTCTATGATACAATAGGAAAGGTAATCTCAGGGGTAATTACCGATATCACAGTATACCTCACGGTCAGACACAACTTAATTTTAGATACTCACTTACATGCGGCATGATATCAACCTACTGCAGACCATTGATCAATGGCATATCTATTGCTCTGATGGACCAAAATTTGTTATAGTAAAGCTGCATAAAGCGAAACAACCTGATCGTCAAAGAGTTCTTGTAAAAACATATCATGGCTTGCCTTTTCAATGGAAGACAACCCTCGTACGTCCCCATTTTGTTCCAGAATTTTGTTCATTTTTCATCGTGTTGTAGTTTGAGCGAGACATCTCGTTGCACAGAGATATCATGTGAGTTATGGTTATTAAGTGTAGCGAATGCTGATCTTTTTATTGCAGGGAACCTTGCATATTGCAGCTTATCGGAGCAAGCAGAATCACCTGCAGGATCCCGTTCGAGGTATATCACATGCCAGGCAAAAATCTTGAGAGTTTGAGGAGTTGGGCGACACGCACGGTATTATTCAACCCCATGGAGTTTATATATGGACTTTATGTCATGGTTTGTGATGGAATATATGAGGTTGTATTGGTATTGATGCACCTGTTGGACCAGCAGACATCGGTTCTGGTATGACACACTCAGTCATACATATAATTATTTATAGTATTGCCCATGGCTAGGCATTGGCAGAGTCTCAACTGTCCGGAGGATTTGTGTTGCCTATTGGTGGCATAGTAATGAATTCATTTTCTGAATTCAATATTGCTGACAATCTCTAGTGTGAAGGCCTTTGCGTTACTGTGCAGGGAGGAGATGATCGACCCCAGTGGAAACTGATATATGGTGGTGAATTGGCAGGTGGAGACAACAACCCACATGTAAGTTGCCATATTTGCCGATAGATGATCCCAGTCGTACTCATGATCACGGTAGTCTGTTGTAGATATTCTAAATGAAATGAGAATGCCCATTCCAGGGTCAGTATTCGAAGATATCGTACATTCCTGGTATAAAATTATCTGTCTATACAAATGCATGGGCGAGATACGATCCTAACCCCGTCAACTGGATGGGAAAGCTCATGTTTTGCTCCTCATCGTGGACACACCGAACTGAAGACCTTGTGGACATTCTTGGATGTCGATTTGATGAAATCACGCTTCCTATGCTCGGGGGTGCATTTTTTGAGCAAGGCTGGCTAGCAAAGGGTATTCATTACATGCCAAATAGTTTCAGTGCTGCCAGTCATGGTGTTTCTTTGGGTGACATTGGCTATGTTGACAAAAACGATAAATTTGTCATCGTCGACAATGTTCATGACCACATGCAAGGAAAAACTGGATCATCGTCCTGGAAGTACTATAACAGTGAATACCCCGAGAACAACTCCAGAGAAGCTATATTTAGCCAAGCAGGTCAGACTTTCCACTGGCACAGGCAAGTCCATTCCACTTTTGTGTCTGTCTTGTTAACCACTCATCGTAGATTCTTCACTCTCGGTATCCCCGCATTAATGTTCATCGATCTTTCTTTATGATACAAAAAATTGGATGAAACACATGCGTGGAAGTGGTTGCGTGACCATGCATGCTTCATGACGGACCGTCATGGGCTCTCTATTCCACCCCATGAACTGAAACTAGGTTAGTATCTTTGTAAGCGCAGCAACAGGTTTTAACCAGCAGCGTGAGATAGTTACCAGAATAGATTGTGAATGTTACATTAGGCTGATACTCACGGACGATCACTTGGTGCCGATGTATGAGTGGTCCGACTTCCAATGGGACTCTGAAGCACATCATGGGGTGACAAATCCTGCTGTGTACGTTTTTTCAAACAATGATGGTTCAATTATCCGGGGATCAGGAGTACCAGAGTTGATGACCAGATTCCATGCCTCATTCGAACCCAATCTGCAGTGGCTGGATGACACTATGTGATATCCCGAGAATCCTGGTTCCATTTCCACTGAAATGGAAATGCGAGATGGCCTCGCTCTTACTTCGGATGCGGGGTAATCATTTCTCGATTTTCAACTTAGTAACACTTTGCTCATGTTCAAATAGGATCATCTCTATAATTTACCTACAACTTCTGATCGGGGTGCCACTCGTCCCTTTATCTCCGAAGTCGACGATCAATGACGTACAAGTGTGACTGACTGTGCACATTCTAGATGGCCTCTACTCAGCGGGTCTAATCCTCACCTCAGCGGGCCCAGCCATACCCGAGCAGCCCTGGAATGGCTGTCAATGTGTTCCTGTGCTCCTGCCCATACCACTCCTCACGTAGTTCCAAGGCACAAGGACCGCCCAAGACCTCTGGGGGGGACGAGCAGGCGCTGCATCAAAATTTTACGGCTAGGGGAAGAGGGTCGGCTAGTTGGGGGCTAGGGGACGTGGGGTCGCGGAAGGCAGTGGTGCAGGGCAGGAGGGTCATGTGTTTGTGGGAATGGAATTCCTGAAGTATGGCAATTATTTTTGATGCTACCCACCAGCCCTGCACACCCACTGTGAGGTTGTTGTTATTCGCCCACCCGCCAGCCCTCAAATTCTCGTTGGACCCATCATCACCTCTAACCAGTATCTTCTCCACGTTTCTGCCAGCAGTTACGTGTTACGATGCATACAACTCCCAGTTTAAACTCCTGGCTTCAAAACAATAAACTGGTCAGCATTACCACACCGTCGTCTTTGTTGAAATAGGATTTAAGGGTAAAAGATTGTGAGGGAAAATAAAAGCTCATGAAAGGTTCATGAGTGGTCAGACCAAAGCTGACATGAAAAATTGTTATTATTACAGTTAAAAACTAAGCTACTTATACATATAAATTGCGCCAACTTGAAGGAACATATATTTATGAATGCGCGCGTCATGTATGATGCGCGCGAATGAAACAGTGCGAGTCACGTGTGAGCTAGAATGTCACACGAAAATCACAAGTGACGACAGTCACAAGTGTGACCAATGTCACATGTAAGGAAATATGCGCACAAAGTCCAAGTACGCAGTAATAAAAGTAAAATAAGAAAATTAAAAAAATTAATCACCAAATATTTCCAACAGTCTTTCCATCGTAGTCTTCATCACTGCTCCATTGCAATTGGCTTGTCCCCTCATGCATCGAATGCTTGCCATCGTACTCGATTTCGTTTTTGGTTTGCAGATTGAATATATTTCTGTAAGAAATTATACCCCAGAGAATCACATAACCAGTGATTGCAAGAGTTTTACAATAGTGATTAGTATGACCTCAAGTAGCCATGTCAATAAATCTACTGATACTGATCCAGGTCTCTGTTAAAATATAATATTTAAGGGAAGTCTTGTGAAGTGTCTCATCAGCTACATATAGGATTAATAGTTTCAGTGCATTGAACTATTAGTTCTATGCTAGTTTAGGTTTATTTCCATGCTAGCTAATGTTCTGTTTTAGTCTTATTCTAAATTTTATGTATTTTAGAAGTAAGAGTAGCCTGCCACTAAAGACTTAGATTTACTCTTTGGAATAAATCTATTAAACAGGTCTTTGGACCTATTGAAGAAGGGTGGTTTCCAGTCTTTGGACCTGTTAGCTAAGTAGACTTTGGTCCACTTAGGAGAGTGATAGCTGCACTTGCTTAATCCTGCAGATAAACAGGTGAAAAGATTGTCATTCTTATGCTACAAAACTACCAGTATTTATACCAATTCTGGGCTGATTATATAACTACCTTATAAGGCAAGGTCTTCCGGTAATTAGTAGAATGATATGGAATAGAATGGAAGGTTTTAGAAGCTTGTAGTGTTGTGATGAATGGTGGAAGGAATGGAGAGAAGGGAGTGAGGGATGAGAAAAGAACCAAAACACATTTGAACATATATTTTGATTGTATAACATGGAAAGAATAGTATAAAGTAGTGTACAGAAAAGGTATTAGTGAGCATGCAGTGGAAAGTAGTACAGAACACAGACTTACTAGTAGTTACCGTGCGAGAGACTCAAACCAGCAGCGACTTAGATGCTAAGCGCCTGGATGACCAGGAGACATAGGGGCCAGAGGAGCCAAAATATATGGAGTACAGAAGGAGACAAAGGGAAAACAGACAGGAGGAGATAGAGGGAACATAGGGGAAGAGACTCACATGTAAAGGAATGAGAACTGAGGGAACCGGGATGCATATATGCAGTCACCGAGGACAGATGACTGAGAAACAGGAGAATGAGACATGAGACACAGCTCAGAGAGGTGATAAATGTTGCAGACAAGAAGGGAACAAAGGGAGAAGTTGTTCTACTCAAATGGCACCACTGACAGGTGTCATATCTCTATGAAGATTCCATCGGGGCAGCTCACAGTGGGCTGACCCTGCATATATTCGACAAAATCCATTAATTACGGATCATATTTTAGTTACAGGATTCACTTGTATAAAGAGAAAGTAACTACAACAAATATCACCAGTCTCTCATACCGAAAACCCCCTACACTTATATTTGATATCTACTCGACGCACTCACGTGATGTCAAACCGCATCGGGTCAAATCACTACTCATCGTCATTCAAGGCTGCGGACCCAGCGGGGATAACTATATAGGTGCTATATATCATGCTCACACCTCTATTGACCTGTTTCACTATTGTGGATCACCCACAATCAACCTACACGACTTTCAGTCAGATCGCCGCCAGCTCCTCAGACCAGCACTTACACCTGATCGACCTGTTGCATGTCACCAGCATATGAGGATATAGGTACATAAAATACTAGTTATACATCCCATAGCTACGAGACTTTGTACCATAATAGCTAGTCTACCTACCAACCATTATCCCCCATCACAGTAATTAAGATGTAGGAGTTGTTTTGGAACCTGGACAAGACCTTGGTGTTAAAAATATATAACACCTCAGTTAAGTACCATGTGTGTGATGAAGCAAGACAAAGAAGAGTTTTAAACCCTGCGACAGCACAACTCCAGAAATAATTTAATATTTGTACCTTGTGTAGGATTATGAGCAACTTGCAACAGAGGTGCAGAGGTTTTTCTGAACAATCTAAATTTTTATACTACAAAGAAAAATAGGAAATTCAGTCGGTACTTTACACTAAATAATACATAGGTGTCAGGCTCCGGGAATGCCGAGGAGTGGCCAAGTCCTGCAGGCCGGGAATAGTGGCATGGCTTCAACGTGCTCATGCGTTGTGCCCTACTTCCCATGCATGCCACCAATTTAGGACAGAGGGATACCCGGGAGAGTGCCGAGAGTGTCGGCCCAGGTAAAGGACTTGGGATAGGAGAAGGGAGGACAAGAAGGCATAAACCTAGTTGATACCCAGAATGAAGAAGTATGTACATCCATGTCCTACTTATATAGGTTAAGAAGCGACATGTGGAATAAGGAATGTGGGACAACAAGGTATGCAGAGCATGTGGTCATTGTCCACAACAAACAAAATTAGAACAAGGAATGCAAAACGGGGACAGAACAATAAAAGACGGGACAATAGGGTCGTGACTCAAGATGGGACAATAGGGAGTGGCCGAGTATAAAACAATGGGGTCTCGTCCGAGGATAATACAAGGACAGGAAGTCCCGAGGTGAAACGAACCGAGGAGTGCGGATGGCGAATGTGCCGAGCCGGGACCGGTGCACCAAGTGTTATGCAGGCAATGCGGGCACTTGGTCGTGGATATAGGATGATTGCTCGGTTGGCACTGCCGGCGGATGGGTCTCGGTATGTGGACTTGACAATAGGGCTCACCTCCTCAGTGTTTGTCAACCACTGAGGAGGAAGGCATATGCAAGTGATGTTTCACCCGCATATATCCCTGAGCTGGCCCCTAAGCGCTAGCTTGGTGAGGGGCCAACCTACCGGTCCCTTCCCAGGGCGAATCCCTGCGCATCAGTAATGTACAATGTAGAATAGAAATAACTCGCTCAATCCTGAGCATAGAAATACAAAGAAAATATACAAAATTTTGAAATTCAAAAGCACACAGATTGACACCAAAATTGCAGAAAATGAAGAGATAATTGTGATTGACCTTCTCAGGGGTGGATGGATATATGCACCCTACACCTTGGTCACAATCTGTGTAATATCCTAGCAAGCTAATACAATGAGAAGTCATGTGTTTTTTTAGTAGCAATGAATGAGACTATCAAAGTTTGTAGGTTCAGGACACTTAGGGGTCTAGTGATATTCCAATATAAGGGGATGCACTTAGAGCAAAGAGGAAGTAAGTGGACTGAACAGATCTATAAAATAAATACATGAGATATGAACTGAGTACTCAAGTAGAGTACTGTAAGGGGAACCAAAGGTATTAATAGGGATCTTCTTGCTACTGAATCTTGCAGGGTTGGAACTCTTGGGGTCTTTGATAGATGGGGACATTTGAAGGTCCAGAGCAGACCATGGCCCTGGGATTGTCATAGAGGTCTTGGGAGTTACAGAGGAGCTCATAGAGATAGAACTGGAAAACAGGCATCCCCTGACAGTATATAGCTCAGGCAATTTTGGAGATGTATCACAAGGACATATAATATTTCTGAGACCCTAGACTCTACTAGATAGTTCATGTATTGAAAGTAGTTGGGATATAAAAGGACACAGGAGAAGGGGAAACAAAGTTCAAATTTTCCACACATTGTATTAAAAACATAACTACTCAGCACTCGATGTGGTTTGGAGAAGGTCATTAACAAATAATTTGAATAGTTAAACCAAGGAATAATAGCAATTGAATACTAAATATTGAGTTCAAAGGTGCTGTCATAATTAAGACTAGTTTTTCATACATTATTCTCTTTCAAATTGTTTTTGGCCTTTTTTGAGAAATCCGCCTACATAACAAAAAATAGAATTTAGGACTAGGACAAACCTGTTCTATCTTAACAGTCTAGAGAGTTTTTTCTTATTGTTAATCACTACAGTCAAGTTTTTTGGAGCCATCGTACTCTCTTCTCTTCCGGCCATTATCATATTCCTATCACACATAACGGAGATCTCTTATATTGTTCATGGGCCATCACCTCCCTAAATGAATGAATGGCACCCAACGTACAAAGGACACATTGTTTTCAGACCGCAACTTTGTAACAGCAAGGTGGAGTGCTCTCGCAGCTCGAGTAGTGTCCAGCTGGAAACTGGCTTCCGCAGTTGATTTGGTCTCTTTAAAGAGATACTGGTAGAAAACATCTGCAACTCCAGGTCCATCTGCATCGTATATATTCCTACAAATACTCAGAATTATTCTGTTGAAGCGATGTAGTCGACGTACCACATAGTAGCGACAACACCTGCAAACCCAGCAAATAATAGTGTCGAACCGAGATGGATGACCTCATCTGGGAGGGTTTTATCACCCATT
>QLPG01009109.1:0-11777 GCA_003314385.1 Gomphus sp. MG54 | reverse complement strand
TCCAGAGGTGAAGTTGTGGGTGGTGGAATTTGGTTGGAAGAAAGTGCTTTTGAAGCTTCATCTTTGGTACTTTCTGTTCCTTCTCGCATGCCAACAAAGAAGCTTGGACCAGGTATCGCAGAGGAGCTGCCTTCGAGCGAAGCCTTTGGGGCTGTGGTGTGTTGAGGATCTGGGGGAATGACACAGGCCTGTGGTTGCACACAGTCATTCCCATGTGCTCTAGAACTTGGACTGTATTCGGTTGCATTCTGGTCCACGGATGAGGACCGGAAGTTGGATTCCACTTCTAAAAAGAGTGGCGTTGAGGGTATATGTGCCTCTTTATTGACATTCGTTGTTTGTGTTGAGTCCACAGCAATCTCACTACCAGCGACGGCTTGAGGCTGGATTGTAGATAAGTCTGGGTCATCGACGATAAGTGTATGCATCTCCTCAAGCGTGCACATCGCAGTCTGTATTGAAGCGTGCGAGGAGGAGACAGGAAGGGAGGAAGACGGAAAAGACAGGACAGTCAATAATCGAAGAAGTGCAGTGTAAAGAAACAATAATTGGAAGAGAAGTGAGGGGGAGACGAAGATCGCGTCGAAGGTGTCTGCGCAGCTATGGGACAGATGTGGAATGGATTTTGGTGCAATCTACTTAACGTGGCGACATGCGAGAGGAATTTATATCCTGGATATATCTTACTGATGTTATTTCAGCTGCGATTGTGTTTGACGAAGGGGACGGAGGTAAAAACCTTGGAGCTTACTTTCCCTGAAAAACGAATCAACTCCGCCGCTCCGTCGGCGATTGCCGAAACGGTTATAGTGAGTGGCCAGAAAACATGAAATCTCCTCCCGCGTGTTGAGGATAACGAGCGACGCCACATTGTTTTCTCTTTTTACCCTTAGGACACATTATTCATGAACTCAGTCTCTTGACCAGAGCTGAGATGTGAGTATCCTTTAGATATGTTTTATCATTACTGTAACTGACAAACTGTACCTAGTCTCTGTTTGATCTAGGCACATAATTAATAACAGCCTCTTGACCAGAGCTGAGATTCTCTGTTTGATCTAGTTGCAACATTATTTCAACACTGTGCATGTGCTATCCTTTGAGATGGTAGCACTACATTTTTATAGTCATTTTTTCAACCTCACACTGAGTTCACGGTGGTCACTACATAAGGTCAGGTAGGCATTCCCTGTTGGGGATTCCTAGGCGGTTGATAGATAAAACACATGAAAAACAGTATAAAAAGACTAAAGCACAAAAACACCAAAGCCTTCCATGGTACCACCATCTCATTCAATATATTAGCATTGATTTGCTAATAACTCTTAGTTGTCCTATTCAAATCTTCCTCCTCAAGGCCTTTCTAACCTTCCTGGTGCTTTATATTCATCTCAATACTCCCATTATCCCTAATCCCTAATTCAACTTCTATTACTTACTACCAAAGCTTTGGCCAGAAATTCAAGCTCTGCTCTCTAAGTAATCAGGCTGCAACCAGATTCAATCCCAGAGCCAAGTTGCTGGTTTCTCCCTAGAAACCCATAAATATTAGCCTGAGACACTCCCTGTCTCATTCAAATATTAGGGTGAGATAACAAACAGACCCTGCACTGCCTCTTCCATTAAACACATGCCAAAAACTGGTCTACAATCTCCATTTATTGCTAAATAAAGAGAATTTCCTAGGAAACAGCTAAGTCATATCTTAGAAAATGACTCACCATTGGAACTGCTATTTTAGTTGTCACTCATACCAGTCATATGACTTTGAAAATGACTCATTATGTCTCAGATGGTATCAGTCACTGGACTCTGATTGGACAAAGACAGTTTTAGGGATATAAACTGGAAATGAGCATGTACCCTGCATTATAAGACAAGATGCATGTGATTCTTTGATATGACTCATTTCCAGGAACTGATCCCATTGGCTTGTACTATAAATAGTTAGGTGTTACTTCAGCTTACAAATTGGCCTGTAAATTAGTATAAAAGGAGGTCCCCTTTAAAACAATCAATTCATCCTATCTCCTTCCATATGTTAGCTTGATACTGTATCTCAGTAAATCTTAGTCAGCAGTTGATAGTCCTGCTACTAGGTTCACATAATATTAATACTGTTGATTGTCTGGTAATGGTATTTTGGATTCAGCCTAAGCAGTTGATTGTCCTGCTTAGTAAACTGATTCTACAGAGTGAGATTGTTCTGTTGATTGTCCAGTTCAATTGCATTCTATCCCCAGGTGTTTCTAATCAGTTGATTGTCCTGATAAAAGACTCTTTTGTCTCTTGAGATTACATCACTGTAATTTCTATTTTGGCCACACCCTCATTTTAGGGCATATTGACTGGGCAATCCATTCAGTCCACTTATTTCCTCTGTCCTCCAAGTGCTTCCCTCCATTGGAATATCACTGGACCCCTAAGTGCCCTGAACTTATAGACTTTGATGGTCTCATTCATTGCTGCTAAAAAATGCATCACTTATTCATCATATTAACTTGCTAGAGTTATTACACAATTTGTGACCAAGGTATAATTAAACTATTTCAAAGTTGTGCTACAACAGGTTTTGAAACTCTTCTTTGTCTCAATTCACTATACATAGTACTTAATTGAATGTTATATCTTTAACACCAAGGTCTTGTCCAGGTTCCAAACCAACCACTTTGACAAACCCCACACACTTGATGACCTTTGAAACCTTGTTCAAAGGATTAACATGAGATATTAGGAATGAAAGGTTAAGCAATCTCAGGAGGGCAGTAATGAGCCAAAGAAAGATTTGAAATCGGACAAGCCTGGTAACAGATCCACCTTGAACAACCACCAGCAAGGTAGCAGCAATGATAACAGCAGCAACAAGGCCAACTCGAACCAATCTAAGAGCAAGGACAATAAAACTCCTCAGACAAACCCACCCAAGTATACAAAAAACCTCAGCAAGGATGGCAAGCTCCTCCTGGAGGAACAACAGAGATGCATGGACAACAACCTATGTCTCCTCTGCACCACCAGTGATCACAAGCGACCAAAAACTAGTCTGTCATCCATTACAGTATAGTAGACCTCCTTGATACAAATTGATTTTCCAAGGTCAATTCTCATTCCAGTAATACAGAATTTTGCACATAGAATCTACTATATATTAGCAACATCTAAGCCAAACCACACAAGGGAGGGAGAAGAATTGCATTCAGGAGGATTTTTTTTCATTTAAATTTACTCAATTTTGATAACATACAATCTTAAATCAGTGATTGCTCAAATTTTCTGAGAGATTTTGTCATAGAGTGTTCACATTAAGGAAGCTATGCATCTCCTATTGCTAATTACAAAAACTCCAAGTGGGATTTGACCTAAATTGACCTTAATCTGACCACAAAGATATTGGGGCTACCAAAGCATGACACGCAACATTTAATAATACATAAGCACGTTCCCATCTCTTCTCATCATCAAACAATGCATAAAATTCATGTGAAAAGAAGTACAATTCCAAGCAGGAGTCTATCAGAGAATGTCAAGAATCATAAGAGGCACCATGCTAATGAGCAAAGGCTTTCTGATACGGTTAAAGTGTACAAAGAGGGGCAGGCAGGTTATCCAACAAAGAAATCATTGGGAGAAGTTGCTCACAAATTTAGAGTGGACTTTAATACTCTCAGTAGACACATCAATGATAAAGGATCATCAATGCTCAAGTTCAATTCTACAAAACAGTGGCTTACAGTTCAAGAGGAAAAAACTCTTGTCACATTTATCACAGTATCAGCCAGTCATGGGTTTCCCCTAACTCACAGACAAATTGAGCAGTCAGCAAATGCAATCCTCGAGACCAAAGAAAGTCCCTCCTGTACCAAAGTTGGAAAGAAGTGGATCTTTAATTTTCTTGGGTGTCATCATGAGGAGTTGCAAACATACTGGAGCAAACCTCTTGACACACAGTGAGCTAAATCATTGAACCCTGGTGCAGTAAAATCATGGTTCAACATTGTAGAGGAATTTGTTGTCAAATCAGGAATACGGCCAGAGGATATCTATGGAATGGATGAAAGTGGGTTTCCAACAGCATATGGAGGAAAAGAAAGGGTGATAGAAGCCCGAGGAACAAAGACTCAACATAAGCAAGGAGGCACAGATCGAGAAAATGTTACAGCAATTATAACTATTTGCACAGATGGAACAACAACAAAGCCAATGATTATCTATAAAGGAAAAAAGATGATGCAAAATTGGAATGATAACAATGTTTCTGAAGCACAGTAATCTTTTTTCAAAAAGTCTGGAGGCAAACTAAACTCTTTGTTAGTATTGCACATTCTGAAAATGGATGGACAGATGGCAACATTGCCTTTCAATGGTTAACTATGCTTTTTGACCCAGAAACAAAGGAGAAGGCTGGAGCCTGCAAACGTGTTCTCATCCTTGATGGCTATAGCTCCCATTACACTGCAGTATTTCTAGATTATGCCGGAGAAAATGAGATAATAGTACTTGGATACCCACCTCATTGTACTCATGCTCTACAGGGTCTCGATGTTGTTTGCTTTGGAAAGATGAAGGAAACCTGGAAATGAGTCATAACCAACTTTGAGGAGGATAATCAAAGACCAGTAGGCAAAAATGACTTCACTCACCTGTTTGGAATGGCATATAACCAGGCCTTTGATGAAGAAACTGTCAAAGCAGCATTTCATGTCACTGGCATATATCCATTTAATCGTGATGCAATTTCACCTACCCAAATGAAACCAAGCATGGCTACATCAACTAAAGGAGAGTTTCCCCTCCCCCAATCAAGTCCTGTCCGAGTTATCATTGGGGCCTTTGACCCAAACCCATCAGAAAGCCACCTGGTTGTATCTACATCAACATCCAGTCCAAGCCATATTACAATAGACCACTCACCAACATCATCTTCACTGAAACATGCACAAGATTGGCAAATAGACCCTGCCCTATACATACCTTCAAAGAGAATGTGCTCATTATACAAGGGACTTGCCTCTACATCATCTGGTTCATTCCTTGTTTCAGATGAACCCATCACCTCCTCGACACCAGTAATTGCACCTGTACTTGCTTGCCCACCATCATCTCTTCCTCAGCCAAACTGGGATCTTGCCAAATCAACTCCTGTCAATAAGTGGCACAGTTGTGAATTACTGGAACTCAAAATCATTGAATTACAAGAAACTATCAAACATGCCCAGCTTCAATTTAAAGTCCAAGACATGCAAATTGAGGAGGAGCAGGCACAGCTGGTCCTACAGAATCTTCATCTACGCAAGCTAACAAGTGCCCTCAATAAACATGAAAACAAGAAAAAACACAACCACTCACTGCTTTTTAATGGAAAAGCCCAAGTCTTGTCTTCAAATGCTTTCAGGCAAAAGATAGCAGAGCAGAGCCAGCGGAGGGAGGGAGAGGCCAGAGAAAGGGCTAAAAAGGCTAATGAAAGGGCAGCAAGAAAGGATGCACTGGTGGCTTTAGAAGATCAGTGGGCGGTGATAAAAGCAAACCATGAGAAGAATCTTGCCATTTGGGAAGAAGAGTGTCAACATTTGGCAACAGATGGTGTTCCAAAGCAATCATGGCCAAAAAAACCCACAAGAGGTCGCAAACTAAAGCTCCCCCCCCACATTGAATGAAGATGAAAATGAGGAAATTGAAGAATGCGATGAAGAAATGGATGACTAATGACAATGGGCTGCAGATTCTGCGTGCAGAGAATTAGATGTCACGCTTGTATCAAGGACCCCTACATGTGACATTTTGACCTGTTGCACAAAAAAATTTACTCTGCTGCAACAACAGCTTTTTTGCCCCTATAATATAGAGCAAAGATGTTCTCAAGACACTTCTTAACTGTTATATAATTTTTTTAAAATTTAATATACAAAATTTTAAGCTAAAATTGAGCTTGACTGAAATCTGTATCAAGGAGGTCTACTATACTGTAGCCTCTAAGCACACTGAGAGTTGCATTGACTTGGCAAGTGCCAGTAGTGAGGTTCCCATCAATGCTTCTATTCCTTTTCTTTTTATTTAATAATTCTTCCATGATCTGATTAGATGCCAAAATTCTTGGTAACCTTCCTTGCGTGCTTGATTGAATCAATAGAACTTTCTTGCTTCTGGGAATATGAAAATACCTGTTATTTTATTCTCCCTTAGAATTCTCTTGATCTAGTACTGCTAATTTGGTCATTTACTGAATATGTAGATATGTCTGCTAGATTTTCCATCAGGATAATTTCAATCCACCCATCTGTCTGTCATGTCACTAGATTCATTGGTCGGCAATACTCAGTCACAACTCACTCACCTGCTATAATCTGTTGATTAACAGGGTATTGGGCAGTATTATGTTCCTGTTATGGCCCATGCCGCCAAATAAACCCACATTAAACCCCACAACCACCCATACCATTTCTGGGACCTTTCCGATTGCTCAAAGCCTGAATAACCGATTTCCGGATTTCCGATGCACCATTCCAAGATTCCATGTTTCTGAACCTCCGAAGATTCCAAAGTCAAGGTTCCGCTCCTTTGATAGACGATGCACAGGATCATCACATACCTCACTCCTTTGTTCTTCATTTTATATTACCCCTTGTACTCTCTTCCCCCCCCTTGTCTTTACTCGGTAAAAGATAGTACAAGACTAGATACATGTATATAAGTCACCAGTCGACTGGACTATTCACTAGTATGAATATCGACTTAATTCTGGATCGTAGTTTCTGATTAAGTTCCAGTAAACTTTCTGACTCTCTGAAATTAGGGACAGATGATCGAGGAGGGCACAACACATAAGTTGAAGCCAAGTCCCTGCGACATCAAACCACTTGTATCACCCTATACTGTGAACAGTCCTAAGACCCCCGGTGCTTCCCGACTTTCCATCCTCATTCCAATTCTGAATCCCAAGTCTGTGACCCTTAGTCCCTCCGTTCCTGGAGTACACACACCCCCCCTTCGGAAATCATCCGGAACCCTCCGGAAACCCTTCCAGAAGCCTCTAGCTAAGTGCCGACATGCGGATTTAACAGTTCCATAACACCACTAAGATTTTTAGGTGCATTCCAATGGCCTCAGTCCAGTTGGCACCTGCCACTGCTCTAACATCCTCACCCAGGATCCTGTTCTGTAGCTGGAAGCTCTGCTGATAGCCTTAGTCAATGCAACTGCCTTTGTGCATGCTTGTATACCAGAAAGGCTGGCAAGCTTTTTAGCTGGGACCTCTCTGTCAACAGTGCAACTTTATACATTTGGCCAGGGTCTCTTCCATCCATTCTTGTCCATTTCATTCCATCTGTTCCAAACAACTGCATTATATGCTCTCACCTCCTTTTCCATCCTCCCCGGCTCAAAGCCAATAGTCTTACTAGACAATGGGACATCTACAAGGGGGGGGGGGTGGCGACTAGCTAGAAACCCTTTGAACTACACAATCTCTCTCCCCTCCCAAAGACATCCCTTCCTGAAATTTCCCTCCATTTACCCCTCTCTACTCTCTGTCCCAACCTTAATTCCCTCCATTCCCTCTGTCCGGACCTTATTTCCTCTCTATCCTGACCTTATATCATCCCAACCCTCTATTTCTGACCTTACAATCACACCCATCCCTAATACCCCTCTTAGTCCATTGATCACTCTCCATTTCCTCCTGTTATCATACCGAAACAGCTGGACATCTCAGCATATTTCACTTGTTCCTGTCAAGCCCACAATACCAAGCTCTGGTTTACTTGGTAGTACCGACCAAACGACCCTTACCACTTAATCCCACACACCAGTGACAAGTCATTCCTCACTAGTATGTGGTCTTGGCTTGGTACATTTGGTTCATCATTTGGTTCACCTTTCTCATCCCACCCCTTCTATTCCTTATTATTCTTTCATTCCCCATTCTTCCCTTCACCTGTTTCCCCTTGGAACATTCACTATCCATTTATTATTTGGTTGCGGCCCTATTGTTTAATATTTGGCAACTTTCTATTATTCTATTCTCACTCACACTTCTACTCGTTTATTATCAGTCATATCTCATTGTTCTATTCTAGATCACTGTGGAGAATACTTTCACATGGTCTCCATACCTTATTCTTTTCTCCATGTCTTATGCCACCCTTATTCCACATTCTGCCTCTTGACCTATATAAGTAGCAAATGCATGTACATAGTTCCTCACTCTGAGTATCAATTAGGTTTACACCTTCATACTCTCCCCTCTTCTGTCTAAAGTCCTGTATTCAGGCCGGTACTCTCGGCACTCTCCCGAGTATCTTTTCTGTTCCCAATCAGTGGCATGCATGGAGGGCACAAAGCACAAGTACATTAAAGCCATGCCACTCCGATCAGCCTGAAGGACTTGGCCACTTCCCACCAGCATCGTGAAGTTGGCACTATTAATATAGTGCTCAGCCTGCGCATTGTTGGCATTACCAATACCTGACAGTTCCTTTCATTTCTTATGCCTTTTATTTTTCTTTCATTTTTTTTTCACTCAAAAAAAATTATTTTTATTTCTAAGACTCTTTTAGAGTCTCATCCATCACCATTTCTTCCATCCTCCTTTTCCTTCCCCTTTGCTTTCCCTTCCTCTTCATCCTCTTTCCTTTCACTCACCAGTTGGTCCTCTTCTGGACTCTCCCTTCCTCCCACACCTCCCAAACCACCTGTATCTCCCAAACCCTCTGCTATAAGGAACAGAATCTCCATCATCCTGTCCTGCCCATGAAGGAGGGCCTCCAGCAGCTCAATGACCTGCCGACCTCCCAAAACCTTGGGCCATGGCACTTTGACCACTGGAGTCATCCTGCTTGGGCATATGGCAGCGGCCCTCCTTGGCCTCTTCTTCAGCTGCTCTTCCTCCTCCTCCTGATCCTCCTCCTCGCTCTCCTGCTCCTCACTCTCCTTCTCCAACTCAATTTCCTCTTGGCTCTTGACCTTGCATGCCTGGGGTGCTGCCAGCCCACAGGCCACCTTCTGCTTATTGCACTGCCAGTAGGCAGCCCCAACTGAAGAGACCTTGCATTTGTTCCCCTGCTTGACACAAGTTGGGCAGGGGGGCCCATTAGCCCATATCCATTCCTTTTCAGCCTGTTTTTTGTGCAGTCAAAATGATAAATAAAAACAATAAAAAAATAAAAGGACAACTCCGAACTCACCTTGGCCCCCCTCAGCTTACTTCCCTTAGCAGCCCCACTCAGCCCTGCCTTCACGCTTCTACTCCTCTTGCATGTGAGGGTTTTCAGGACTCCCAAATCCTTGGGAGCCCCTGCATTGTTGACACCCTCATTGTAGGTGTTCCTGCCTGTTCCCCTGCATCCTTGGGAGGCTCTTCCCTGCCTGTCTCCTTGGGAGTCTGTTTCTCTACCACTCTGGCCAGTTTGGTCCATTGCTTTTTGGCCGATTCAGCCTCTTTAATGGCAGTTTTGGCCATCCGTTTTTCTTCAGCAGCCTTGGCCACTGCTTCTGCCTCAGCCACTTTCTTTGTGGCCTCTGCCTTTTCTGCTGCTACTTTTGCAGCATCCATGGCCTCCTCCTCCTTCTTTTTCACCTCAGCCTCAGCCTTGGCCTGCTCCTCGGCAATCCAGGTGACTTGTGCCTCCTTGCACTAACAGTAAATTGATTGATCTCAACCATGTTACAAATTTAACTCCGGCAGCACTCATCCCATATTACCTTCACTGTCATAATATCACACAGCCAACCATTCTATTCAGCACTCCAATCTTCAGACTCCTAATTTATCATCATATCTTCTTCAGAGCTCATTCCCATGCAACACTATAACAACCAGGACACACACATCCAGGCAGAACCATTAACACATGACAATCCTCATGTACCTCCTCCAGTACATTTCTCACTCAGAAGAAGATCCCATCCAATCTACACTCAGTGTTAAGTCCGTGTGTCAGGCGCTTAGCTAGTACTTCCGAAGGGGTTTTCCGGGGTAGCGCGAGGGTCCGTAACGGGGCCGAAGGTCGGGAACGGGATCGGACGGACTACGGACGGGGAACGGAGGCGCCGGGGACTCAGGGTAGGTCGCGGAATGATTCAATCCGGTCACTGAGAGGTTCGAAGTCGAAGGGACTTGGCTTCAACTTATGTGTTGCGCCCTCCTCGATCGTCTGTCCCTAATTTCGGAGAGGAGACGGAAATTCACCAGAGTGAGTCGGAACTAGGTGGACTAAGGCGATATTCGTACTAGCGAACAGTCTAGTTGACTGGGAGACTATATACATGTGACTGTCTTGTACTATCTTTTGCCGGTAGTAAAACAAGGGAAAGGAAAGTACAAGGGGGTCAATATAAAGAGAGAACAAGGGAGCGAGGTATGCGATAGTCCTGCGCGTTGGTTATCAAAGTATTGAGTCTCGGTCGGGGACGGACTCAGAGGTGGTGTCTCAGTTGCGGCGGGATCGGGAACGGAAAGTGGACTCTGGGTCGGACTCGTCGGGAACGGAGATTACGGAAAACGGTCCTTCGTCCTTTCGGTCGGAAAGGTCTCGGAATAAGGGGGGGTGGTTGTGGGGGTTGTTGGAGGTATGGGCTATAACAGTATCCCCCCACTAGGACCGAGCCCTCGAGGTCCTACGCTTGTCTTGCCGTGAATGGGGCGGAAAAGGATGTGGGAATGTTTTTTAGGCGTTTTGTACGTAATGGGCGTTTTCCGAGCGTCTGCTCGGTCCTCTGTATATATAGTTTTCTCCTTGTCGTTGTTTTCCCTTCTTCGACTGCCCCCCCCATGTCGGACTTCTCGCAGGATGTCGGGGAGGATTTATCGGAGGCGATGCGTGTCCTGAAGGCTCGGTATGAGGAGCAAGTCGGTCTTCTGGAGGCGAGGCGGTCCCAGCAATTAGAGGCCGCTCGGCAAGCTAAAGAAAAAGAGAAGGCTGAGCTGCAGAGGTTGGCGGAGGAGAAGCGGCTGAAGGAGGTGGAGGATCAGCGGTTGAAGGAGGTGGAGGAGCAGCAGCTGAAGGGGATAGAGGAGCAGCGGTTGAAGGATGAGGAAGAAAAGGCTCGTGCCGTAGAGCAAGAGGCCTTGCAACTGGAGCGCGTTCTTTCTCCTGCACCGGAAAACGAGAGCTTGGAGGAGGATCAGAACGAGCCGGATTTTGGGGAATCCGAGGATTCCATGTCGGACCATCCTTCGTCCGTGGGTCGGGAAACCACCCCGTCATCGTCCAGGGGGCATTCCGGAGGTGAACGTCGTTCGGTGCCCGTGATCGGGCCCGGTTCCGCTGCGTTGAATGCTGATCGGAAACGTTGGGAGCGCAAGGAGGAGGGGGTTCGTGTCTCCGCGGCGCAGAAGGACTTTGAAAATCAATTGGTCCGTAGGGCGCGGGAGGTTGGAAGGGAGGTGGGTCTTGGACCCATAGAATCCAGTCGTCGGGCGTTGACTCAGTATCGCCCTGATTTGTATCAGACCGTTGTCCCGGAGCACCTTCCGACCCTGAGGACGGGGGCCTGCGATGGGTGTCGCAAGCGAAACAAGCCGTGCGAGTGGACGACATCGGCGAAGACCTGTGTTCCTTGCTGGGCCAGTCGGGTGCGGTGTGAGGTGGACGGAGTGCCGGTCGTGCGAGGGGCGGTTATGAAGAAGCGGGGGCGGGAGGACGAGGACGTTCCTGAAGCGTCTTCCTCTAAGAAGCCCAGGGTGGAAGTGGTGGTTGCCCCTCTTCCGAAGGTTGGCTGCATGGAGATTGTGGCCGTCCTGGGATTAATCCAGGTGGCCTTGGTCGGTATGGACGCCCGTC